>JAOBSW010000155.1:0-83939 GCA_026214975.1 Gentiana macrophylla | reverse complement strand
AAAGTGGTCTTTTCTTGGTCGATGGATCAATGGGTATTTGGAAGTACCACTAATATCCATCTAGGAAGCGATAGAATCGTGTCCCCCGCCAGGCGCTCGAGCATCCGATCAATGAATGGAAGGGAAAGTGATCTTTCATGGTCACCTCATTGAGCTTTCGATAATCGATCTGGACTCAGAACTCAAAGTGACAAGTCTCAATGCTATTTCTTCTCCTTCTCATTCTTCTCAATCGTAATTCCACCTTTCTTGGGAACTACTTGAGTCGGGAAACCCATTCACTATCGGCGATGGCATAAATGATTCCCATATCCGAAGCTTGATGATTTCCTTTTAACGACTTCTTGCATATGAGGGTTGAGCCTCCTCCTGGCTTTGTCGTGCACATTTTGCACCCTCATTCGTCTTGATCTTGTGCATATAGATGTCCGGAGATATCCCTCTGATATCTCCTACCTGCCAACCGAAGCCTTTTTCATTTTTCTTCAAGACGTTGATTAACTTCATTTCTTCTGAACGAGAAAGCTTGGCAGATATAATCAATGGAAGCTTGTCACCTTCTCTTAAAAACACATACTTAAGATGTTTAGGCAACGGCTTCAACACTAAATCTGCAGGGGGGGTCTTCTAAACTTGACTTAAGATCTCCACTTTTCAACTCAATATCACTGAGTCTACTCTGTGGTCCCACTGGCAAAACTTCTCCTTCCAACAATTCCTCCTCAACATCAGCTGCTAATTGATCTAGATTAACCACACCATGAGTATTTAGGTTGTCAACCAATCGCTCATATTCCGCTTCTACAGCCATGACTTGGTTATCCATATAATCGGTAAAATCATCCGCCATATAATCGATGGAAAAGCCGGTTGGGGACCAGAGGGTACTTGAATGGACTTCAAGTCATTGTAACTCACCTCTTGATCACCAACTCGGCTAGTCACTTGCCCACCATCGCAATCGATGAGGGCCCTAGCTGTAGATAAGAAAGGTCTTCCAAGAATCAGGGGGACGTTTTCATCTTTCTCCATATCTAAAACATACCAATCGACCGGAAAGGTAAATCATCAATCAACCAAGACGTCTTTCAGATCCTGAAGCTTTCTTAGAAGATCTATCAGTGAATTGTAAACTCATAGTAGTGGGTTCTAGAAGGCTTTGTAAACCGAGTTGTTTGCATACAGACATTGGCATAAGACTTATAGAGGCACCTAGATCACACAAAGAATTAGGGAAGACTAGACCTCCCATTAACACTGTAAGTACGAACTTGCCAGGGTCACCTCTTTTAATTGGTAAGTTTTCATAATTAATCATAGAGCAGTCCTCACCAATTTTCCTTTCCATGCCTGCTAACTTCTTTTCAAGACACAACATCCTTGATGAATTTTGTATACTTAGGCATCTCAACCAAGACATCGATAGTGGAAGATTTACTCAGTATTTTTCAAAAGGTTCAAAGACCTTTTCGTACTTTTGTCTTCAATCAAGGAATGTTGCTCTTTCTCATGCGGAAATGGAAGTTGCTTAAGGTCATTCTCGAGAGAAGACTTTCTTTGAGGATGCACTTACAAACTTTGTCTTCCGAGATCCTTCCAACGAATGCAGCTTTTTCATTTCTTTGTAGTCGGGGATCGCCTCTCGACTTTAAACTTGCTTTTCAGGTCCTCGAGGATCAGCCACTTGAGGATCTCCAACTTTTTCACCTCTCGGGGATCAGCCACCGAGTTTTCTCTTGCTGATTGAGGAGTGTGTAGGTGCTCGGCTTCCCCTCTCGCCTTATCGATGGCGGGAGGGGGCTAGTGGTTTCCACGATGGGAAGGACCAATAACTTGAGTACCGCTTCGATTCATTGCACCGGCCTCCTCTTGACCGTATTGAATTGATGGCACGAGGTCGAAGACATGGTCCTTTGTTCAAGTCGGCAGAGCAACTTGACCACCCTTTGGATTCTTCTCGGAAACTGGCAAATGCTACTGGGGTCTAGAAGCTAAGCTGCTCGACAAGTTGCCCAATTTGTCTCTCTAGATTCTTCATTGACCTACTTTGCTCCTCTAATTTAGCTTCAAGATTGGTAGGTTGGGAGGGGCCTTGAGTGTTCTGGAAGTTTGAAGAATAGGGCTGGCTGGGCCGACTTTGGATTTGAGAATTTGAATTAGAAGGCCAATTCTGATTGAATTTTTGAGTAGGATTGGAAAAATTCGAGTTTTGGTTCTGATTAAACCTGGGGTTTATTGAAATTGATTCAATTAAAATTCGAATTATGATTGAAATTTGAAGATGGATTAAACCCTTGGTTTTGGAAATTATTCTGGCCAGGAAACTGATTGAACCTTGGATTGTTCTGGCCATAGAATGCATTCACATCCGCATTCTGTCCGTTCATAGGACAGAATTTAGAAGTGTGCCCCACCTCGTCACAATTCTGACATGTGACTTGATTGTACTGTCCATAATCATGAACAGCATTCACTTGATAATGTATAGGGGGATTAAATTGACACCGCCATTCATATGGCCACCGACAAAGATTTTATGTCTACGAACACGAGGGTTACGTGGGAAAGAAAAGTTTGATTTACCAGTGTTTGGAACTTGAGGTGTTGCCATCAGCCTCGCAAAGATGGCGATCAAACTTTGCAAATTGACTTCCTCAACCTTGGGAGGAGGAGGTGCCTGGATTGCTTGATAAGAGGGGCATAGTTATACTTCATGAATGTCCTCAAGCGGTGCCCATCCTCTTCAAAGTGTTTTCTTCAAAAATGCCCCACCAGAAGAACTATTGACCATGCCTTTGGTAAGCTCGGTCAATCCACTGAAGAATGTGTTGACTTGCCGTTCCATGGGCAAGCCATGGTGGGGACACTTTCTAAGGAGAGACTTGAATCTCTTCCAACATTCGAAGAAAGATTCATTCTCTTTCTGATAGAAAGTGAATATTTCATTTAAACACTGGGCCGTCTTGGAAGGTGGAAAATATTGACTCAAGAACTCCTTTTCGAGTTCTGCCCAGGTGGTGATAGATTCAGAAGGGAGAGAGGTGTACCACTCTTTAGCCTCTCCTTTCAGAGAAAAAGGAAAAAGTTTCAGCTTAATCGCATCCTCACTTATTCCTTGGATGCGTGTAGTGCCGCATATCTCTAAGAACGTATGTAAGTGGGTATGCGGATTCTCTGATTGATAGCCGTGAAAAATTGATGCGTGCTGCATCATCTGGATAAGTCTTAGTTTTAGCTCAAAGGTGTGTGTGGTAATGGCTGGAATAACAATAGCCGGGTTGACATTGACTTCGCCAGGCATGGCGTAGTCTGCCAACGTACGTCTATTATTAGCGGCCATTATCACAAAATCAGTGATTTCCCTTGCTAGTTGATCTTCGAGATCTTGCTCGGCTCTGTCTGCCAGAACCGCAGAACGGAAAATCCGCCTGTTTGGCCGGACTACGGTTCGCTCGGGGTCAGGGGTGTAAGGAAATCACTAGTTTAACGCAGCGGAAATTAAAATTTGATTTCCTTTTCTAGATCGTTCTTCGTTTAATGCAACAAACACGTTAAGTAGTTTGACGGTTATACCTTGGATGATCTACAAGATCGTCGCTTTGACCGCCAACGGAGAGTAGTTCAATGCGCAAGCCGTCCACGCGTCCGGCCTCTATCGCTAATCCACACGAACCCCTCGCCGGAATCCTCCTTGGATTGCTATCAGAAAAACTCCGGCTGCTAGACCGGACCTTTTCTTCCCTCACAAACTCACTATGGAGAGCTCTCTATTTTACACAAGAATTATGAACTCTTGCAATTGTGTTGTACAAAAGAGCTTGACACCCACTTCCTTTTTATAGAGGAGGTGGCGCCCCAATAGTAGTGTAGGAGAAGAAAACCTTTTTCCAATAAAATAAGGAAAATCAACTAGATTGATTTATCTCTTTAATTATAATTTATTTTGTCAATATCATATATTGATTATAATTATCTTATTACCATAAATCTATTTTTTCAAAATCAATTAATATCTTGTATTAATATTATGGTAATCTTATTAATTAAAGTGCACAATCCAAGTGTATCTTGTACACTCAAAAGTGGCGCCCCATATCCCAAAAGATTGACTTCCGGAATATTCTTTAATTAATCTAATTTATATATAATTAATATCTTGTATTTTATTTATTCATAATAAATAAATACCACCATATTAATTTACCACTATAACCTTTATAGTCTAGAGATAAACTTTCCTTATTTGGTTATCAACTATAACCGCATTTTAATCCGACTCGATGTTCATATGTGTGTGACCCGATAGGCTTCCGAATATGTTGGCCGCAGACACAAAGTGCAATTTACTAAAATGCCCTTCATACCTAACGATCACGGGATAGCGTCTAGCAACACACCGTGACCCCCAATCATCGGAAGAGTCAAAAGCAATGACTACTACCTTTCATGTGAAGCAGTTACCGTGTAACTTACAATCCTATCGCTATAATAATATCCATACGATCGTATCTCGAGTGTCAATACATTGACGATCGTATCTTATAATCTGGATATCATGCTCTCTCGGAATAACACATTTACTCCCACTTTGCAAAGATTCTCGAGAGCTAGACATTCCTTATAAGAAGGCCATTTCGATATTCAATCCCAATCATAGGATACGCGATTCTCGGACGACCAATCATGTATACTCCGCGATGCTTCAATATCATACCCAATCACTACCGCATGATCGCCCGTGGTTAGGAGAAATCTCAATAGTGTCAAAGCATGACAATCCACACCGTGATGCCATGAAGACTCGGTCAAAAGGATAATTACACAACCGCCACATAGTGTGACACTTAATGTAAGTGGGTCGATCTAACGTCGCATTCTCTAACACACGTCCACGTACAGTCCAAGTGTCTCTACACTTCGATAGACGAGATCTATCCTATCTTCTATAAGATAGAAGACATCCAATACGTGCTAGTCTCGATTATACTATCAATGTCCCATTTGATAATATGTAAGACTAGAGACATTTAAGTACCAACCTTGTTATAGTGATTAGAGATCTCATCAACCATAATCACTATCATGGTTTCTCTATCACAGATCGATACTAGGGGCGTTACTATATATATACAACAAATAATATGAAGACAAACAATATATAATAACATAAGTGCTTTTATTAATCATAATAAAGTTATTACATGAACTAAATAGGCGTAAATGACCCGACCGGTCGGATCCGGTCCGACCCGATTGGGTTTAGGACACCTTTCAACAATCTCCCACTTGGCCTAAAGCCAATCACCCATATGCCTAAGCCCGTGCAAGTGAACATGTTTCTCATGCTTAGCTTGAGACAATGCCTTGGTTAACGGATCAGCTATATTATCATCCGTGTGGACTTTCTCTATCTTTACATCTCCTCTATCTACTATCTCTCTAATCAAGTGATAGCGCCGTAGCACATGTTTGGACTTCTGATGAGACCTTGGTTCCTTTGACTGAGATATCGCTCCATTATTATCACAGTACAGAGGCATTGGACCTTCAATGGAGGGAACCACACCAAGTTCAGTAATGAACTTCTTCATCCAAACTGCTTCCTTTGCCGCCTCCGAGGCTGCTATGTATTCGGCTTCCGTTGTAGAGTCTGCAGTAGTCTCCTGCTTGGAACTCTTCCAGCTCACTGCTCCGCCGTTAAGCGTGAAAACAAATCCAGATTGTGACTTGAAGTCATCCTTGTCGCTTTAGAACCGGCATCCGTGTAACCTCGTAATACTAAATCATCATTCCCGAAAACCGGGAACATATCCCTAAATACGTCTCAAGTACTTAAGGATATTCTTGACAACAATCCAAAGTGACCATCACCTGGATTGGGTAGGCACTGCTAGTCATACTAAGAGGTACGAGACATCCGGTCTTGTGCATAACATGGCATACATGATAGACCCAATTGCCGAAGCATAAGGGACTTCACTCATTTGTGCCCTTTCCTCCTCTCTGTCTTAGGACTCATTCCTTGGGCAGTAGACCCCATGTGACATGGGCGACAATCCTTTCTTGGATCGCTCCATCTTTGAATCTCTTCAACATCTTGTCTATATAGGTGGATCATGCGACGGACCAAGCAACCTTTTAGATCTATCTCTATAGATCTTTATTCCTAGAATGTAAGGTCGCCTCACCCAAGTCCTTCATTGAGAAGTTCTTGGATAACCAAGCTTTGACCGATTGTAACATAGGCACATCATTCCCTATGAGCAATATGTCATCCACATAAAGCACTAAGAACACAATGGCACTCCCACTAACCTTCTTGTAAACACAGGGGCTCATCTTCGTTTTGATGAAATCAAACTGCTTGATTATCTCATCAAAGCCGAAGATTCCAACTCCGAGAAGCTTGCTTTAGTCCATAAATGGATCTTTGCAGTTTACACACCATCCTGGTGTCATTGGTTGTGAAACCCTCAGGCTGTGTCATATACACTTCCTCAGACAGGTTCCCGTTAAGGAAAGCTGCTTTCACATCCATCTGCCAGATTTACGTAATCATGGTATCTTTGCAATAGCAAGCAAAATTCTAATGGATTTTAACATGGCAACAGGCGAAAAGGTTTCGTCATAGTCAACTCCTTGTCTTTGCTTATATCCTTTTGCCACCAACCTAGCCTTGTAGGTAGTCACGTTACCGTCCATGTCGGTCTTTCTCTTAAAGACCCATTTACACCCTATGGGAACTATTCCCTCGTGTGGATCAACTAAGTTCCAAACTTGGTTGTCTTTCATGGATTCCATTTCGTAATTCATGGCTTCCACCACTTCTCTTTGTCTTGCCTTAATAGCACTTCCTCATAAGTTCTAGGGTCCTCATCTTCCATGAGATACACGCCTGTATAACTTTCAGGTTCACGGCGTTCCCTGGTGGATCTTCGAGGTGCTAGTGTGTCCACGGTAGAGGCTGGTGTCACATCTGTGTGTGGCAAGTCCTCTACTTCCATCAACTGATCATTATCCGTAAGTGGTTCTCGAATTTCTTCAAGATCAATTTTACTCCCACCGACCCTATCCGTAATAAACTCTTTCTCCGTAGTGGCCGATCCTGGCAACAAACACCTTTTGTTCCTCGGGATGGTAAAATTGGTATCCTCTAGTTTCTCTAGATAACCCACAAATAGACATTTGTCGATCTAGCTTCTAATTTATCGGGCATCATCCTCTTCACATAAGTCGGACAACCCCAAGGTTTAAGATAGGCTAGACTCGGTTTCCTCTTATGCCATACCTCGTATGGTGTGGATTCAACCGTCTTTGATGGAACTCGGTTCGAAGTATAGGATGCGGTTTCTAGAGCGTACCCCAAAACGATTTTGGAAGAATCTGCGTAGCTCATCATGGATCGTACCATGTCTAACAAAGTCACGGTTCCTCCTCTCAGAAATGCCATTCATTTGAGGCGTCCCTGGAGGGGTCCATTCAGGTAGAATCCCATTCTCCTTTAAATAACTTTGAAACTCTCCATCTAGGTATTCTCCACCTCGATCGGATCGAAGTGTTTTGATTCTTTACCCAGTTGTTTCTCCACTTCGCTTCTGAATTCTTTGAACTTTTCGAAGGCTTCAGACTTGTACTTCATTAAGTATATATAACCATAGCGAGAATGGTCATCAGTGAAAGTGATAAAATAAGAGTATCCTCCTTTGGCTTGAATCGACATTGGGCCACATACATCAGTATGTATAAGCTCAAGCAATTCATTGGATCTTATCCCTTTGCCACTAAAAGGTGACTTTGTCATCTTGCCAAGTAAACAAGCTTCGCATGTATCAAACGATTCGTAATCGAATTGATCCAACATTCCATCTTTATGGAGTTTGGAAATGCGATTCTTATTTATATGGCCAAGTCTACAATGCCATAAGTAGGATTCATTCAAGTCATTTGTTTTGGCTTTCTTGTTATTTATATTAAGTATGTCAACATTCATATCTAATATGTAGAGACCATTGCTAAGTATGCCAAGATTACCATAAAAGATTCCATCACGTGAAAAAGAACAACATTTATTCTCAAACGTAAAAAAATCCATCAACATCTAATGCGAGAAATAGAAATAATGCTCTTCGTAGAAGCGGGGAACAAAATAACAGCTTATTGAGTTCTAGTACTAGCCCACTGGCAATGAAAGAAAATAAACTCCTACGGCCAAATAAACGAACACTTGCTCCATTTCCAACGCGTAGGTCCACCTCTCCTTTCTTCGGATCTCTAGTTCTTCTTAGTGCCTGCATATTCAGACAAATATGAGAACCACAACCAGTATCTAATACCCAAAGTGGTTAGACTTAGAAGAAGTAATGTTGATCTCAATCATAAATATACACTGTCGAAGCATCGTAATGCTTCTTCTTGGTACTCAAGAAGCCCTTGCGCTTTCTCCTCCAATGTCCGGTCTCACCGCAATGGAAGCAAGCATCCTTGGATTTGTCTTTTGCTATTTTAGGCGTTGGCTTAGGTCTTCGCCTTCGCCTTCTTGACTTTTTCTGGCTTTTGCCTTGCCCTTACTCAAAGTGACCAAAGAACACTTGCTTTCCTTCCCTACAAAGGTGCCTCGGCGAGCCTTTAACATGTTCAATAACTCCGCAAGAGAGCAATCTATCTTGTTCATGTGATAGTTCATCACAAACTGTGAGAATGAGTCAGGTAGAGATTGCAGAATCAAGTCAATACTCAACTCTCGTTCCAACTTGTGGCCCGACTTCCCAAGCCTCTCTATGTACCCGATCATTTTAAGCACGTGTGACCCCACAAAGAATCCCGGATGCCATCTTACAACTAAACAGGGGCCTTCGAGACCTCACTCCTCTCGGTCAAGTAGGCCGAGAAGCATAAAGTTCCTTCAGGTGGACCATGATAGAGTAGGCGTCCATAGACTCATCTTTGTTTCTGCGATTCAGTGTCATAGAAGCAAGCATGATACATGTAGAGTGATCTTGGTTTTCAATTTTACCTTCTGAAAAACGCCGGATGATTTTTTTTTCCGTTTATCTAATGATAATGTATATAAATCCTCAAAAAAATGTATATCTTGTCATGAAAATGTAGCAAATCTTGTCTTTTTAGATATGTATAATAAGTTTCTCAAAAAAACAAAAAAGATATATAATAAGTGAAGCTGCAATATGTTTCCGTGTGTAATATTACTTGATTTAGATGGTATAAGTGAAAAAAATTATACAAGTTAAAAAAACTGCAAACATGTTTAAAACAATGATATGGTGCAAAAGGTTTTTTTTTAATTTTTTTCTTAAAACATGCTTCTAACATAGTAAAATATGCTGCCAACATGTTGATGGGGGGAGAGGAAAAAGAAGAACCCTCCCGTGAAAAATTGATATGCAAGTTTATAATAACAAATAATAAAATTAAAAAAAAAAATATGCATTCATGTATAGAAAAATGCATGATATGCTGCAAAAAAAAAATTTCATTTTGTTTATTTTAAAAAAAGGCTTGTAAGATAATAAATAAAATAAGTTACAAACGTGATTTAAAAAATGGAAGAAAAGAAAAGAAAATATGCTGCAATAGGTTTTTTTTTTCAATTTTTTTTTTTTGTTGTAAAAAAGGCTGCAAAGATAATAAAATATGCTACAAACATGTTTTAAAAAATGGAAGAAAAAATAAGAAGAAGAATTCCCTTCCGTGACTCGAACATGGGCAACTTCAAAACCATTTACCAACAACCAGCTATACACAACCAAGAAAAATAACAATTCTTGCAAATCAAGGACAATTTCAATACATATACTAAAAAAAAAAATACTTATATTTTCTTTTAAAAAATTGGGGTTTTCTTGAGTCTATCTCACCCCTATCTAGGTCCGCCAATGTTCATATCATAAAAATGCAAATATGACATTACAATATATTCATTACCCATTGTCCCGTTTTAGCCTCTAAAATCCATACTATAATTCGATCACAAATACCAACATGACTCTAATTTGAAGTTTAAAACTCAATTACAAGCACAAAATGATATTATTTTAAGTTTTATTTGATTTATTATTTACAAAATAAACTTTTTTTAAGTGTGTGAAAAAAGAATGTTGGACGGTGGACTTTCGATTACAAACACCAAGTTGATATTATTTTCAGTTCATTTTGATTAATTATTTATAAAAAAATTATTGTTGGTAAGTGTGATTAAAAAAACATAACTATGGCTCAAAAAAATAACATTTGTTGACCAATGACTTGAGATATGACCTAAAACGTCTTTTCATATACCAGTTGTGCATGAGCCGGTGGGTCATTAACCAAAACAGTCAAACAAGCAGCGCGGTTGATTTTGAGTATCATTGATGTATATAGTTATGACATTACAATAGATCATTTACCCCTTTAAAACCCATATAAACCATACACACTATAATTCGATAACCAAACACCATAATGATATGATTTGAAGTTCGAATCGATTAATTATTTATAAAATAAATTATTTTTTAAGTGTGTGAAAAATTAAAATATTAATTGATCAATGACATGAATCTGCGATTTCAACCGTGGCGCATCATGACCGGGTCATTGGGTCAAGAACCCGTTATTCATAAATCGGTGGATTTGCGACTAAAACCATCAATATGATAGTTCAATCAATTTTTAGTAGAGGTGATGTTTTATCATTAAAATATCGATATGACATTACAATAAATCCCTTTACCCGTATCCCATTTTAACCACTTATAATACATACTTGACGAAACAAGATTCGTCGGGTATCAATGCGGGCCGTTTGATCTAATGGCAATTGGTTGAAGGAAAGAACAATATAAAGAAATAAGAATAGGGGATGGTGTTTTTGGGGTGATTGAGACCGAGCCTGAGATTTTCTCCAGGGTGCCTACGTATCCAATGAGTATGTTGGAATCAAGTCTGTCGTAGTTCTTATGGATGTTTATATAGGGGTGATTATGCCCTAGGCCTGCATGGGCCGTGTCCAATGTGGACTCTTATTTTCGTGTTTTTCAAATTAGAGATAATTCTGGGATTATGCCGTGATTTTAGGATATAATTACGATGCTGAGACATTCGTATTAAATTAGAAAGATTGGAGACTTAAAGGCTTAAGATTCTTTCTATAATTATTGTCTAGATTTTATTATCATTACTCTCTCTAACTGACCTGCGGTGAGGTGCTAATTCGACCGAGCCGCGTAGGCTTACCCCTTCTCGGCCCTGACCGATCTGCGGTGGATCGAGGGATGGTCTGAGCAATCTTCTTTCGTGAGGACTCAATTCGACTCTTAGGCCTATGATGGGCTAGCGCACTCCTGGCCCTTATGGTTAGGGTGTTAGGTTTATTCTCATTAGTATTTGGGTGTCACGTACCTGGAATGTGGGTGGTAAAATCCGGTATCGTCAATACTGTAATTCGATTATCAAATACCAACTTCATAATAATTGAAGTCCAATTCGAATAAAACACCAAATTGTTATTAAATGAAGTTCAATTCGATTAACTATTTATAAAAATAAACAATTTTTAATGTGTGTGAAAAGGGTCAAAATAGTTGTTGACCAATGACCTAAAATGTGAGTTCACCAGTGATCGAACAGTCGGGTCATGATCCTACTACTAATGAGCTGGTGGGTCTTTGACCCAAACCGTTGAACTAGCGGTTACCCATGAGCTGAAGATCTGAATCTAAACTGTGGTCAAATGTATGTGATGACTGTTGTGACATGTGATATGTTGTGCATATGTCACACAAACACGCTTGCACACGCGCACCTACACGCACACTATATATATATATATTATAATCATTAATATAAGTACAATAATATATATTATATATAAGTATATATAATATAAGTTATATAAGTATATTATATATAATCATATTATAATAATATAAGTATATACTTATATATGTATATATATATATATATATATATATATATATATATATATATATATATATATTATAATAAGTTATAATCATTATTGCTAATTTAAGTATAATAATCTCATAAAAGACTACAACAGTAATGTTATCAATAATTTATCGACAACAATATTTTTCAAATATAAGTGTTTTATTTATAAAAACTACTATATATTTTAACTATAAGTTAATGTGATAGCATGAACTATGCATAATTAAAAAAAAAATTTCGTTTTTACAAAAACAAAAACTGCTTGAAGTTTTTTTAACGAAAAAATTGCTTGAAGTTTATCACTTAAAAAAAAGCATCTTTCTTTCAAAAAAAATTTAAAAAATAGAAGCGTTTTATCTTTTAAAAACAAATGGCGCCATTTCATAAAATATTTTAAAAAAAACGTGGGATTTTGGCGCGTTTTTTTCCCCAAAGATTTAAAAGCTTGTGAAAACACAAAGTTTCCATTAACAATTAAACTCCTCAAAGATATTTATAAAAAAAAAAAATTTAAACTCCTTAGTGATAAACTCAATTTCCCGATATTAGTTTCTTTCCTGCAAGCATACGATCCTTTTTTATTTTTTTTTTTATAGCTTCCATGTTTATCTTGATTCGAGAAAATTCGGTAGTCGCTTTATGTTCTTCTCCAACACCTTACAAGTAAGATCGCCTAAAGTGAGAGCTCACATCAGGGCTGAATTGCATTTTACCTTTATCAAGGTTAATTCTTTTGATCTTAATCGATTTCACTTTTTTAATCATTTAGGCTGTAGATAAGAAAGGTCTTCCAAGAATCAGGGGGACGTTTTCATCTTTCTCCATATCTAAAACATACCAATCGACTGGAAAGGTAAATCTGTCAATCTGAACCAAGACGTCTTTCAGGATCCCTGAAGCTTTCTTAGAAGATCTATCAGCGAATTGTAAACTCATAGTAGTGGGTTCTAGAAGGCTTTGTAAACCGAGTTGTTTGCATACAGACATTGGCATAAGACTTATAGAGGCACCTAGATCACACAAAGAATTAGGGAAGACTAGACCTCCCATTAACACTATAAGTACGAACTTGCCAGGGTCACCTCTTTTAATTGGTAAGTTTTCATAATTAATCATAGAGCAGTCCTCACCAATTTGCCTTTCCATGCCTGCTAACTTCTTTTTCGAAGACACAACATCCTTGATGAATTTTGTATACTTAGGCATCTCAACCAAGACATCTGATAGTGGAAGATTTACCTGAGTATTTTTCAAAAGGTTCAGCACCTTTTCGTACTTTTTGTCTTCAATCAAGGGAATGTTGCTCTTTCTCGGCAGAAATGGAAGTTTCTTAAGGTCATTCTCAGAGAAGACTTTCTTTGAGGATGCACTTACAGCTTTGTCTTCCAGATCCTTCCAACGAACAGCTTTTTCAGATTTCTTTGTAGTCAGGGGATCAGCCTCCTGACTTTCGCTTGCTTTTTCAGTCCTCGAGGGATCAACCACTTGAGGATCTCCAACTTTTTCACCTCTCAGGGGATCAGCCACCTGAGTTTTCTCTTGCAGCGATTGAGGAGTGTAGGTGCTCGGCTTCCCTCCCGCCTTATCGATGGCGAGGAGGGGCTGGTGGTTTCCGACGGGAAGGACCACTAACTTGAGTACCGCTTCGCCGATTCATTGCACCGCCTCCTCTTGACCGTATTGAATTGATGGCACGAGGTCGAGACATGGGCCTTTGTTCAAGTCGGCTTGAGCAACTTGACCACCCTTTGATTCTTCTCGTGAAACTGGCAACGCTTGCCTGGGTCTAAGCTAACTGCTCAAAAAGTTGCCCAATTTGTCTCTCTAGATTCTTCATTGACCAACTTTGCTCCTCCAATTTAGCTTCAAGATTGGTAGGTTGGGAGGGGCCTTGAGTGTTCTGGAAGTTTGAAGAATAGGGTTGGCTGGGCCGACTTTGGATTTGAGAATTTGAATTGGAAGGCCAATTCTGATTGAATTTTTGCGTAGGATTGGAAAAATTCGAGTTTTGGTTCTGATTAAACCTAGGGTTTCTATTGAAATTCTGATTCGAATTAAAATTCGAATTAGGATTGAAATTTGAAGATGGATTAAACCCTTGGTTTTGGAAATTATTCTGGCCAGGAAACTGATTGAACCTTGGATTGTTCTGGCCGTAGAATGCATTCACTTCCGCATTCTGTCCGTTCATAGGACAGAATTTAGAAGTGTGCCCCACCTCGTCACAATTCTGACATGTGACTTGATTGTACTGTCCATAATCATGAACAGCATTCACTTGATAAGGTATAGAGGGATTAAATTGACACTGGCCATTCATATGGCCACCGACAAAGAAGATTTTATGTCTGAACTGAGGGTTCTGTGGGAAAGAAGAAGTTTGATTTACCGGGTTTGGAACTTGAGGTGTTGCCATCTGCTTCTGCAGCATGGCGATCAAACTTTGCAAATTGACTTCCTCAACCTTGGGAGGAGGAGGTGCCTGGATTGCTTGATAAGAGGGGGCATAGTTATACTTCGCAATGTCCTCAAACAGTGCCCATCCCTCTTCAGGCGTTTTCTTCAAAAATGCCCCACCAGAAGAACTATTGACCATGCCTTTGGTAAGCTCGGTCAATCCACTGAAGAATGTGTTGACTTGCCGTTCCATGGGCAAGCCATGGTGGGGACACTTTCTAAGGAGAGACTTGAATCTCTTCCAACATTCGAAGAAAGATTCATTCTCTTTCTGATAGAAAGTGAATATTTCATTTAAACACTGGGCCGTCTTGGAAGGTGGAAAATATTGACTCAAGAACTCCTTTTCGAGTTTTGCCCATGTGGTGATAGATTCAGAAGGGAGAGAGGTGTACCACTCTTTAGCCTCTCCTTTCGTGAAAAAAGGAAAAGTTTCACTTAATCGCATCCTCACTTACTCCTTGGATGCGTGTAGTGCCGCATATCTCTAAGCGTATATGTAAGTGGGTATGCAGATTCTCTGATTGATAGCCGTGAAAAATTGATGCGTGCTGCATCATCTGGATAAGTCCTGGTTTTAGCTCAAAGGTGTGTGTGGTAATGGCTGGAATAACAATAGCCGGGTTGACTTTGACTTCGCCAGGCATGGCGTAGTCTGCCAACGTACGTCTATTATTAGCGGCCATTATCACAAAATCAGTGATTTCCCTTGCTAGTTGATCTTCGAGATCTTGCTCGGCTCTGTCTCGCGTAACCGCGAACGGAAAATCCGCTGTTTGGCCGGACTACGGTTCGCTTCGGGTCGAGGTGTATAATAACGGTCCTTTGATCGCGGGTTTGCATAAACCGGACCAAAAACCGATGAAATGAAGCCTAAAAACTAAGAAATTGAAAATCCTAAACTAAAAATTAAAAGCCTAAAGAAAAGAAAGGAAAAAGAGAAGAAAAGAAAAGAAGATTATGAAGGAAAAGATAAAGCAGACGGGCGCCCAAAGTCTTGGGCGGGCGTCGCTCAACTTTGATCGACGGGCGCGTTCGGTGGTCCAAACGCTCGTCTGAAGGAAAAAATTATTGAACGGGCGTCCAAATTTTATGGACGCTAAATGCGAGTAAAAGAAAATAATTGGAAATTTTCCAGTGAGACGGACGTCCGATATCCCAGACGCCCGTTTGGTAGCGGGAAAATTTAGAGCGTAAACAGAAATTTGCGTAAAATAACAGAAAAAGAAGGAAACGAAAGAATAGAAGCGTAAAGCGAAAAGGGGACAAAGAGGGAAGAACTAATCACAAGAGAACCTTAAACCCTAAACTAAAACCCTAATTAACTAATTACCTAAACGATTATCAACTAAAAACAAGAATTTAGAACGAAATAAAAACAAGAAAAATAAAAACAAACAGAAAAACGAAAAACAAAAACTAGACAACCGTCCGGTTCCCCGGCAACGGCGCCAAAAACTTGTCCACGGATTTTATCAACACAAAACAAACAAGTAATAATCCGGTTAACCTCAAGTATAAGGATCGTAGTAATAGTGGTTAATGCCGGGTCGATCTTACGGGGAACTAAACGATTGCTAACCCTAGTTTTTGTTTAACTAACTAACTAATGTCACGATTACTAAACTAAACAGCGAATGAAACAAAACAAAACAGAAAATAAAACTAGACAGAGGATGTAATCCAAAGCTAGGAAGAATACGGGTTGCGAACCTTTAACTAAACTAATCTGAGATAAACTAATTAAACAAATTCAAGTTTTAAGGGTTTAAATCAAGTGTGTAATGAACAAACGAGGATTGATCCACCTATCCAACAAGCATTGATTTCCTATCTCGATTATGTTGTGGTTTTTATCTAGGTTATGATTCACCTTATCTAACATGAACCCTAATTCCTTAGAAAGTTCATCTATTAATCTATTATCTTCCAATGCAAGATTAACGCGTTTTCTAACCAAAGGTGTAAACTTTATGTTTATAATCTAGCAATTAAACCTATTAACTTCCGTTATGATAGATTCGAATTACTATTCTTATTCATGATGATCTAGGGTTTATTAAGATTTCCATCAACAATAAACAATCACACATGCATATCTTCCGATGTAAAAGCAATTAAATGTAATAAACATGAATAAGAAACAAACTTTAAATAAAAACTCACAGTACAACCGAAGAAAACGAAATCAACAATCGTTGGATGGCTTCACAATACTCGTTTGATGAAGCTTTTAGCCTCTGAACATCCTCAGCAACTCAAATTTGCATAAACAGCGCATAAAAAGTAACTAGTTTTAATCTAAACTAAAGTGCATAAAAACTGGAACAAAAGGAAGAAAAACGCAGCCTAAAGCCGCCCCTAGGTTTAAGGTTTTGCATAATGAGTGTATGGTATCGTTTGTGTGGAGAAACAGCCGACTATATATAGATTTTAAAGTCGGTTTCAGCAAGTCGGCTACCGGACGCCCGTCTGGATAGGTGAACGCCCGTCCACTCTTCATATGAACTTCAAATCGGGCCGAGTCATGACCAGACGCCGTCCGTTCAGCGTCCCATACCAAATACGTCCCAAACTTCCTGAATCAACTTTCCATCCCTGGACGCTCGTTCAAGATCACCAGACGCCCGTCCACTGGACGGAGATTCTGGACGCCAGTCCAAATGTTCGAATCTTGATTTCTTTGATCTCTATCTCTTTTCATCTTGTCAATTCCTTCATTATCTCTTTTAATCACCATATATTTAAACTTTTATCTCTTTTGATCATCATTTGAGCCTTGAAAAATGTATCTACATCATATAAAAACACCACAAAATGTAATATCGCCCAAATAATCGTAAAAACATAATTAAAGCACATAAATCAACCTATTTTGTGATTAACTCTTTTGAAATATCATTTACTCAATATTTCCATTAAACACACGTTTCTTATGCAATTTAGTACAAATACGGGGAAAAATATCATAGAATATAGCGTTATAAATCGTATAAATTCACCCTTAACACGCATCATATGCGGCTCCTAGTGGTTGACTCGTCAACTCTTTGAAGATTAACATCTCTATGTGAGAGTCAACCCCTTGTCTCTAAAATCAGACGGTCCGGACGAGGGCCAATCACCGCAAGATTCTAGTCGATTCGTAACCCCAATATTCATGAGATCTCGTAACGATCATATCTCGATAATGACGATATACCCAAGGTAGGTCAAATTCTGATGAGGGCCGATCAGTTGGATCGTAACAAGGGCTCTTCACCGTCACTATAATATTGGGAGACAATTTTGGCTCAATTTTTGTCGTGGGAATAATTTTAAATTAATTCACTTAATTAATTTTATTTAATAATGGCCTCATCTACTATGTGCATATTACTACGATATCATATAAAGTAAAACATACACAACATTCTGCGCTCTAAATAACCGGTAAGATCAAGGACTTTTCCTAGGTGCGGTTTCGAATACAAACTGACGAAATCGCGGGTCATAAACTAAGGGTATTTGAAACCGCCAATAGGATCTTTTTTTATGTATGCCAATGGGTTCTTTATCTCTCTTTGGTCTTCTTCTTCTTGCTCCATTCTTGTTACATAATAATCTATCAAATAAATAAATACAACCGCCGCACACGGGGGGAGGTAACGGGAATGGGATAAGTGCAAAAAGTAAACTAGGTCACTTTCTTCATAACGGCCTAAGGCATTTTTGAAAAAACAACATAAAGAAAACATTCCCATCTATCCTATTGGTCAAGTCCATGATCAGTCGGGGTCCATATAATCACATTATATGTACACATCTAATCCATACAATTATATCTTATGAAAAAGATCAAATTATAATTTTTAACTACTTATGCGTCTTATTTTATCACATCAAATAAATAAATGACTTAATCAAAAATAAAATTAACATTTAATTTTAAATCGATTCTAATTTCAATTTTATTAAATTTGAACTATTCAAATTAAAATTAAAATTATGAGGTCTCCTTTTGTTTCCTTTCCTTTTGGTTCTTAACCAAAAGGGATGCCTCAGGTTTCCTAAACCAAAAGGCATATTCCTAAACCAAGTTTGGTTTAGGCCTGACCACTTTTCAAAATCAAAATTTTGAAAGTGGCCTAGGCCTACGCCTTTCCAAATTAAATATTTGAAAAATGGCCTGGGCCTATTCCAAATCAAAATTTGGAAATGCCAATATTTTGGTTGATATGCCACTATGGTTTCCCAATGACCCAAACTATTTGAACCATTGGTTGGTCATATGACACAACTAAACAAAGAGATATCAATGCACAATTAATATCACAAAATGAAAAAGATCGATCTCTCCTTTTGGAAGAGAGTAGCTGACGACGGCAGACCTAGAGCCGAGCCGCCACCGCCGCCGCCGCCGTGGAGGAGGGAGACTCAAATGATGGATATGCAAGCATGATAACTTATATGCTGTTCTATATCTCCATGAATCTAGGATCTTTTGCTTGCATTGTATTATTTGGTCTATGTACCGGAACGGATAACATTCGAGATTATGCAGGATTATACATGAAAGATCCTTTTTTGGCTCACTCTTAGCCCTATGTCTCTTATCCCTAGGAGGTCTTCCTCCACTAGCAGGTTTTTTTTGGAAAACTCTATTTATTCTGGTGTGGGTGGCGGGCAGGCCTCTGTTTCTTGGTTTTAATAGGACTCCTTACAAGCGTTGTTTCTATCTACTATTATCTAAAAGTAGTCAAGTTATTAATGACTGGACGAAAGAAAGAAATAACCCCTTATGAACTTATAATCATGGAATCGACTCGATCATCAGATTATAAGTTCATTCCATACCGGACCGACCGGAATAGGGTTCTATACATTCTCAGTATGAGAAGGGGTCATTCGAGCGCGGAGCCGCCTCCAGTCGGCCGAGCCCCCCAATAGATGCCGCCTTTTTTATAAACGTTTCGTGAATCTAGATCTTGCATCTATAAATTAATTACTACGCAATTAAATTGTGCTTATTGCTTAAGCTCGAAGTCTGGCTCTGATACCACTGTTAGGAATTCTATTTTCGGTAACTGTTTCACATGAAACGTAGTAGTCATTGCATTTGACTCTTCCGATGATTAGGGGTCGCGGTGTGTTGCTAGACGCTATCCCGTGTCGTTAGGTTTGAAGGGAATTTTCATAATTTTCACTTTGTGTCTATGGCCAACATATTCGGAATCCTATCGGGTCACACACATAAGAACATCTAGCCGGATTTTTATCTCAAGACTATAAAGTTTATAGTGGTAAATTAATATGGTGGTATTTATTTATTATGAATAAATATAATACAAGATATTAATATGTTGATTAATTCAATATACATATATTAGATATGTAAATTTAAATAATCAATAGAATTAATATCTTGTATTTAATTTATTCATAATAAATAAATACCACCATATTAATTTTCCACTATAACACTTTATAGTTGAGATAAAACTTTCCTTATTTGTTTAGCATTATAGCCGCATTTTAATCCGGCTAGATGTTCTTAGGTGTGTGACCCGATAGGCTTCCGAATATGTTGGCCATAGGCACAAAGTGCAATTAAGAAAATTCCATTCATACCTAACGATCATGGATAGCGTCTAGCAACACGTCCACGACCCCCAATCATCGGAATAGTCTAATGCAATGACTACTACCTTTCATGTGAAACAATGACCATGTAAATAGAATCCTATCGCTGTTACAATATCCATACGGTCGTACGTCGAGTGTCAAACATCAACGACCGTATCTTATAATCTGGATATCCTATTATCTCAAAGTAACATATTACTTCTACTGTGTAAAGACTTTTGAGAATAAGACATTCCTTATAAGAAGGCCCTTTCGGATATTTACTCATAATCATAGGTTACGCGATTTCCGGACGAGCAACATGAATCCTACGCACACTTCAGTATCACAACCATTCACTACCGCATGATCACCCCATGGTTAAGGGAAACCTCAATAGTGTCAAAGTATGACAACCCACACCTTGATGTCATGAAGACTCCGGTCTCAGGATAATTATACAACCGCCACATTGTGCGACACTTAATAAAGTAAGTGAGTCAGTCTAACGTACGCATTCTCTAATACACGTCGATGTACAATCCATGTGTCCTCACACTTTGATAGATGAGATCTATCACTACTTTCAATAAGATAGAAGACATCCAAAACGTGCTAGTCTAATCGTACCATCAATGTCATGTTTCATAGTACATACGACTAGAGACATTTTTGTATCAAACCTTTTAAAGTGGGCCGAGATCTCATCACCCACAATCACCATTATGATTTCTCTTTCACAGTTTGATACTAGGGACGTTATCATATATACAATATCAAAATTGGTCTGTTAAACGAACAAATATATAATAACAGAAAAACCATTTATTATATGTATAAACGTAAGGAAATAATAGATATGATCCGACACGGTCAGATCCGGTCCAACCCGATTGGGTTTAGGAAACTATTTCAACAGGAACCACCTCAACACACACATGAATCCCTGACGAGAACATGGTCCTTTGCTTCAAGCAATGAATCCACCACTATATCAGCTATATAGTAAAGGGGGAAGAACCATACAAGGTTCAAGAATGAACCTCTTAGATCCATGTACTACTCCCGCTGTGCCTCTAAGTCAATGTTGTGTTTTGGCTCAGTTGTAGTATTTACAGTGATCTCTAGCTAAGAACATTTCCAACTCACTGTATCACTTATTCAAAGTGACTGCAAACTCATATTTTAGCTCCCACTATCTTCATAAGATTGAGGGTATACATCTGTATGTCTACATTTATTTGTTTACAAGTTTCAATAAACCAGGAATCCATCCTTAACACCTTTATGGATAATCTCGACATCTACCAGAATCACTTTCATAATTATTCATGACTCTTCATGAAGTATGAACATCTAGTTTAACTCACAACATTTATGATGGACCCTATTGCAGAAACAAATATGACCTTCCACAAGCATCGTCTTTCACCTTATCCTTTCGGACTGACGTCCTAACATAGATAGATCCCGAGATTACCGGATAGAAGCATCTCTCGCTATGATCTACGCTAAACTCTTTTAACATCCCATCTATCAGGGTGAACTGTGATGATTAAGCAGTATCTCAATCTATCACTATAGATTCTTATTTCCAAAATAAGAACTGCCATTCAAAAACATTCGTAAAGGCCTTGAACCACCAAACATTTAACTGACTGTAACACGGGGTGTTGATTCTGAGAAGGATATCCAATACCTCGCTCAAGAACTGTGACACTCTCACTAACCTTTTGCACATTAGGCATATCTTTCTTCTTGATGGAATCAAACCTTTTCTTTATCAAAGTAAAGAGCTTATACAGAGAAACTTGTTTGAGTCCATAAATGGATCTCACAAGTTTACACATAATGTTATTGTCTGTGAACATCTAGCCATTGGCCCAACGTCTTTAACACTATCATATAGCCATGATACGTAGATACAACAAGCACTGTCTGAATAGACTTAAGCATAGCTGGTAACGCAAAGGTAATTACAAGGTTTACACCCCGTAGCCTTCAGTCTATCAACCTAGCCTTATGGTAATCATATTTCCATCCATGTCAGTCTTTCATGAAGACATGAGACACCTTTTAGGGGCATTCCCTTCAGGTAAGACAGACTGGGTTCATAACACGTTTGTCACACATGGAATCTGTTTCAGATATTACGGCTCCTAGCTATATCGCTTATTCTTTCCTTTCAAGCATTCCTAAATAAGTCACGAGACCTTCATTCATCAAGATGAACATACCAGTAGCCCATTCAGGCATATGGATATCTGTAGACTCACATAATACTTGTGTGCACTGAGCAGTGTCCAGTACCTCATAACTGTGCGGCGCCTGCTCATGTTTCGATGGTTGAATATCTCTTTTTGGTTCTCAAAATCTTTTGAGACCTTCATTTACTCCCAGTGTCAGTTTTGGAAGAAACACTTCCTCTAGAAGACAGCGTGTTTGGAGACAAACAGTCTTGCTCCGCAGGTTGGTAAATGTTATCTAGCGTACTTGCTAAGATATCCCACAATGTCGCATGTGTCATAATAGGCTCTAAGCCTTTCTGACATTGCCTACTTACAAAAAGCATGACAACCCTAGATCATCGGTTAAGATGCATTCGAGGTTACCACCTTCCATATCTGATATGGAACCTATTCAACCTTATTCTTCAGAACTTTTTTAAGTATATGTTTTGAACGAGGGAAATATCCCAAAACATGTAAGGGATACTTCGCATGGCTTACGTTGCATCTTTATCGTATAACGTGTTGTTTCCACTTTAGAAACACAATCTTACTTTGTATCCCAAAATGGTATCCTTTATGGGAGAATCAGATTCCTTTTTCAGACATCTTCTGACACATTCTTCAGGTATTAATCGCTTCAATCTAATTGAATATTAAATCCTAAGTAGTTCATCAATCTTATATTCGTACTAGCTCGAACCTTTCGGGCTTTTCTGAATTCCGTACTTCACTAAGTACATTCAACTATTTCTGAAATAGTCAAAGAGAGTAATAAGAAATAATATCATTTGTGGCACTAATTGTCATAGGCCAACAAACATCAGTATGTTTTGGCTTTAGCCAATTTTCTAGATTTTGTAACATTTTTCATAAAAGGGTATTTTAGTCAATTTCAGATAAGATATGTATTCCCCACATGATTCATAATCATATGGTTCAGACATCATCTGAATGATATCTAATTGCACGTTTCTCTTTCACAGAGACTATCTAGAACAACCACAAAATATCAAGGATAACAGCCATACAAATACTTAGTTGAGATTATATCACTCATATCAACTATATAGTGACACCAATCTAGTATGTTAGATTCAGTGACCGTTCAACTTTATCGGAATAACATTTATTCCTTACAACTGAATATGTCTATTAAATCCTAACAAATAACTGAACTCGTGTTCTTCATAAGAACTGGAACACAATAACATTTATTTAGTTCTCTTATTAGTCTACTAGATTCAGAACACAATAAAAGAAATGTTGCAACATTTGCTTCACATTCCATATCTCAGTGTATTCCGTATTTAATCCTTCAAATTTAATCATACTCGTAAGATATAATATATCTAAGAATTGACTTGAACTTAGATGGATTTATCTCAACACACCTGCCTCGAACAGAGACTTTGATAAGATCTCATATTTTAAGCATATTCCCTAACTTTTCTTTTTAATCCCTTAAGCACTTTTAAATATTTCTTAATTTAGTCTTCATAAGACTTAATTAAAATCACAAGAGCCACGTCTTCAATTTCCTTTAAAGAAAATCCAATGTTTATTAGATAGTTTAGTTAGCCCTTTTGAATTATATTCAAAACATGAACTATTTAATTAACCTTCAAGCAATGATTAAAGAATTAAGTCGATGCTTAAATCTTACAATTTTTAAAACAACATTTCCAAAGTTCGATGTGGTCATCGTATGACAGAAAGATCATATTGGATTGTATCCAATATATTATTAATTTGTTGAAACTTATTTCAAGTGATTTAATCATATCATGAGTTTCCGTTTTCATTAATTATTAAAGTTTTGGAGCCCTCCATCAAATATGAAGTCTCCTTGTCTCTAAAGACTATAACGGGGTTGCTCGTTCCATTTCTTATTTTAAAAGGATTAAAATTACTTAACCATACTTGAGAACGTTTCTCAAAAGATAACAGTCATAATTTGGTTTTACTAGTCGAGAATAAAACATAGAAATAAAGTTTGCTAAAAACTCCAACATAACATAAAGATAAAAGAGTGTTGTTGTTTATACATGCAAAATCAAAAATGGTCTTTTGGTTTATGATTTTGCTCCTACTAGTCAACTACTCCCAATTGACTTTCAAGAATTTTCTGAAATTCCTTAGTGGCCAAGATCACACCTAGTTACGTCGATTTCCTGCTGTGGCTGGTCAACCGAATTATAATTCGATGAGTAGGTGACACTTCACCAATCACATCACTATATGACTTTTGGTTGTTGACCAATCAACTCTTTGACAATACACATAACAATGTGGTGGCCAACACTTGTCTCAAAAAATTACCAGACCCCTTATGTGGCTAATGGTCGAATAAATCTTAGTCAAGTCATAACCCAATATTCGCGAGATCACTTACGTTCATATCTCAATAATAACGATATACCCAAGGTAGGTCAACCCCCAGCTGTGGCTGATGGATTGGATCCGAACAATAGCTCTTCACCATCATTATAATATTTGGAGATAACATTCTGACTTAATTTTTGTTGTGGAAGTATTTATGTAAATTAATGCCCTTAATTAATTTTAATTACGGTCTCATCAAAAATATCGATCTCTATATACATAATCCTACACATTCATCTAGATTGTTCCTAGTCAAGCATCTATCGTATCATATAAAATAAATACAAACACAAAATAAATAAATGCGTAAATTAACCGGTATGATCATGGACTTTTCCTAAGTGCGGTTTTGAATACAAAGTGACGAAACCGCATGTCACAATCTAAGGGTAGCTGCAACCGCCAATAGGATCTTTAATACGCCACCTTCAAAGGGGTCTTCATTCATCTTTCTTTGTTCCCCATCTTTTGCTCTTGTCTTGTTACATAAAATGTATCTGTTAGGAACATTTTTTTATATTTTGATGATGGCCATACTAGCTGTTATAGCAAGCCTGAAATAAGTTAGCATTCTCTGTTTAAGTCTTTACTTAGAGTCTAAAATGTTGTATATGTTGAGTCAGACAAGTACTGTACTAGTTGGTAGGACGGCTAAATAAGAACAGATATTCGGCAGAGTGAAGCCAGTCAAGTACCAGCAGAGAAGCAATGAAGACATTATGTTCTGACTTATAACCAAGGAAGTCTATGATGACCTTGGATAAGTCTAAGTAGTGAAATATATTATCAAATATGGTGTACACTGATCTCACCCAAATCAAGGATCAGTGAAGTACAAAAAAAGTACTCTAAAGAATGAGAGAAAACAATAATGTAGTAAACCAGCAAAGTAAAATGACTTCGGCTGAGTAAAGACAGAGCAGTGAAGGAAGAACCAAACAGCCAAGTCAGATGAAATCAGTTAACCGTTCAGGGAACGATCAAGTAAACTTTACTCATTCAAATTTCAATTGATGAAGATCAAACAATAAATGCACAATCAATTGATGATCAACCAAGGACGGATTTTTTGATAAATGTTTGAGGAAAAATTTGATTACTGAAATCAAGGAGAATATAATTAAGGGGGAATCAAGAATTAAATCAAGGATTATTCTCCACATTAAATAGCCAACGGACAAAAATTCAAATCAAGGATTATCAAGGCTATAAATAGAAGGCATTGAGAGAAAAGTAAATAACAATTAAGTCTGAAAAACATACAAGCAGAAACTCTGTCAGAGTGAAAAGCCTTCCATCTGTACTAAAAAGAAAAATCTAGAGATCAACTCAGGAATCAGAACTTCAATTGCAAACAAGCTCTGAGATTGATCAACAAACTTGTGAATCCAATTCACATCAATTGAGGCAATTGAATCAGAGAAATCTGAGAAGGAGTTGCAACTTTTGTGATTGCTGCTGAAAGATTTGTTCTCAATGTGCAGCGATAGAGACTGAGTCATTGAAGCTTTTGAAGTCAGGGAGTGATAGTCTTGACGATTGTGAAGCTTGTGTAGTCAAGGACAATCGTACAATTGTATCTATGAAAACAATAGTGAATTCCTCCAATCATCACAGGAGAAGAGTGGATTAAGGGATTACACCACCCTGAACCAGTATAAACCTGTGTGTCTATTTACTTTCAGCAATTTACCTTACATCATTTTTGTTCATTCCATACTCTATATTTGTGATTGCATAATCTACTTTGAAACAACACTTTAAGAAGGGACTTATCCGCAGCCCAAAAGCATTTAAATACAAAAAAAGTTTTTGAAACTCCACTATAGTCATTCACCCCCCCCCTCTGACTATAGTTTTACCCTTCTCTGGGACCAACACTATCTAATAAATTTGTACACTCGCCACACACGGGGGAGCTAACGGGAATGGGATAAATGTAGAAATTAAACTAGATCACGTTCTTCATAACGGCCTAGAACAATTTTGGAAAAACCAACAGAAAATAAATCACACACATCTATCCTATTGGTCGAGTCAATGATCAACCGGAGTCCATATAATCATATTATACCTAGCACATCAAATCAATACAATAAAATCTTATGAAAAAGATAAATACTAAAATTACCAACTTGCGTCTTAATTAATCAATTAACGTTTAATCAATTAAATAATTTTATCTAATCAAATAACTAATTAACATTTAATTAATGATTTTAATTGAAATAAAATTAACGATTAATTTCAAACGATTTCTATTTTAATTTTAATCAATTAGAACTATTTCAAAATAAATCAATATTAAAATTATACTTTTGATTCATAATCAAAAGGTACGTCTTTGGTTTTCAAAACCAAAAGGCACCCTCCTAAAATCAAATATTTTGAAAAGGACCTAGGCCTGGGCCCGTTCCAAAATCGAATATTTTGAGAAGGGCCTAGGCGCATTCCAAACAAAATTTGGAAAGACCTAGATTATTTAAAGGCAAATCATATTACCAAATAATGCCATGTGGCTTCCCGGTGGTCTAAACTATTTGTACCATTAGTTAGCCACATGACACCAACTAAACAAAAAGATATCAATGAACAATAAAATTTCACAAAACAAAAAAACGAAAAACGATGTACCCATGAAATAACCGGACGACACCGGCAGCCCTAGGGGCGCCGATGCCGCGGGCGCAGCCACAGTGGGGCCGCCGCTTAGGCCGAGCCCCCCCACATCGATTGTATATATATATATATATATATATATATTTGTTTCTCGTTTGCGATTTTAGATATTGCATCTATTAATTAATTACTACGCAAATTAACATGCTTATTGCTTAAGCTCAAAGCTCACTCTGATACCACTGTTAGGAAATCTACGCGCTACAACAAAATAGGCCTTTGGCGACACTTTGTTTTCGGCATTTTGATATATGTCATCAATTTTCCGGCATAAGTTATTAATTGCCGTGAAAGTACGACATTTATGAGGCATATTATTTTATGCTAGGAATTTTCGACAATTAATCGGCAATCATTTTTATGTCACAAATGTGTGGCATTTTTTTGTGGCGGTTAAGTGTTTTGTCGAATTGAAAACATCACACTTCCGACACTTCACAAATATGTCAGAAATTTTATGGCAATATTATGGCATTTTAAAAATAATGCTACCAAATACATGACATTTTTCTAATTGCCGTTTTTATGTATTGAAAAAACGGCACTGTAATATTTTTGTATATTATAGTAAAGCAAAATATCAAAATGCTCTATTAAAAAAGATGTCATGAGAAATGTATCTTACCAAGGCATTTAATTAAAAAATCAAACAAAACAAGGACACATAAATATCATAAAATAAACATATATATGCTGATTTTGAAGATTAGCATCGGTAAACACTTCGAGTAGGGTTGAGTCGACACTCCCCACCGCTCGAGCTTGAGTCGTCTGAAAAAATTCGGGCTCGATCGAGCCATCAACAGGCAAGATCGAACTCGACTCACTAAGTACTCGATATAGCTGGACTCGGCTCATAAGCTTGATTATTTTCTCAAATTTCATTTATTTTCTTATCAAATATTGCAAGATCGAGTTCGACTTGTCTAATACTCGACTTGAATAATAATTTATGAATTATAAAATTATTATTTGATAACAAATATAAATATGATGAATTTAATAAATATTTAATCAATTCGGATTAACTCGCGAGCAACTCGATTACTATATTTTAAAGCTGAATGTCAGATTAATTATTCGAGTAGCTTGGATCGAGCACGAACTCAAAAAAAACCAAATTGAACCAACTCTTTTGCAAATTGGGTACGAGTAGGTCACGAATAGCATGCTTCACTTACAACCCTCGTAGACACCGGATGCCACCGTATGAGTCGTAACACTGTGTAGCTCGCTTAATTGGCCATTACCTTGCTAGATACATTACTGGGTCACCAACCAAAAGCTTCGAAGAGGTGGTTCAGTTGATATTTAAATACGGTTGATGTTTATATCCAGCATGGGACCAACCTTTTTCTTATAAATAACTCTCACTAAAACATGGTAGCGAAAAGTTTTCTAAAAACAAACAATAAAAAGGAAAAAATTGCGAAATATTTTCTAAAAAACAAACAATAAAAAAGATAAAACAATATGTAGCGGAAAAGATTCGAAACCCTGGTTGCAATGTCAATATTTACACACTGAACCAATCGAGCTACCATGAGACTTTGGTAAAATATGTTCACAATAATATACATACACAGTCGTTTAATATTACTAGAGGGATATACTTGTAATTTTGCATCGAAAGTTGAGGGGGCTATGCCCCCTTACCAACGTGGGTCCACCCCTGGTTGGCCGACATGCAATAGTCTTGGTTTTCAGTTTTATCGTAAAAGAAAAAGTATAGTTGATATTTATATCCACTCTTGGACCTGGCAAATTAGTACAAAGTGATCTTGGTTTTCAATTTTACCTTCTGAAAAACGCCGGATGATTTTTTTTTTTCCGTTTATCTAATGATAATGTATATAAATCCTCAAAAAAATGTATATCTTGTCATGAAAATGTAGCAAATCTTGTCTTTTTAGATATGTATAATAAGTTTCTCAAAAAAACAAAAAAGATATATAATAAGTGAAGCTGCAATATGTTTCCGTGTGTAATATTACTTGATTTAGATGGTATAAGTGAAAAAAATTATACAAGTTAAAAAAACTGCAAACATGTTTAAAACAATGATATGGTGCAAAAGGTTTTTTTTAATTTTTTTCTTAAAACATGCTTCTAACATAGTAAAATATGCTGCCAACATGTTGATGGGGGGAGAGGAAAAAGAAGAACCCTCCCGTGAAAAATTGATATGCAAGTTTATAATAACAAATAATAAAATTAAAAAAAAATATGCATTCATGTATAGAAAAATGCATGATATGCTGCAAAAAAAAAAAAAATTTCATTTTGTTTATTTTAAAAATGGGCTTGTAAGATAATAAATAAAATAAGTTACAAACGTGATTTAAAAAATGGAAGAAAAGAAAAGAAAATATGCTGCAATAGGTTTTTTTTTTCAATTTTTTTTTTGTTGTAAAAAAGGCTGCAAAGATAATAAAATATGCTACAAACATGTTTTAAAAAATGGAAGAAAAAATAAGAAGAAGAATTCCCTTCCGTGACTCGAACATGGGCAACTTCAAAACCATTTACCAACAACCAGCTATACACAACCAAGAAAAATAACAATTCTTGCAAATCAAGGACAATTTCAATACATATACTAAAAAAAAAAATATACTTATATTTTCTTTTAAAAAATTGGGGTTTTCTTGAGTCTATCTCACCCCTATCTAGGTCCGCCAATGTTCATATCATAAAAATGCAAATATGACATTACAATATATTCATTACCATTGTCCCGTTTTAGCCTCTAAAATCCATACTATAATTCGATCACAAATACCAACATGACTCTAATTTGAAGTTTAAAACTCAATTACAAGCACAAAATGATATTATTTTAAGTTTTATTTGATTTATTATTTACAAAATAAACTTTTTTTAAGTGTGTGAAAAAAGAATGTTGGACGGTGGACTTTCGATTACAAACACCAAGTTGATATTATTTTCAGTTCATTTTGATTAATTATTTATAAAAAAATTATTGTTGGTAAGTGTGATTAAAAAAACATAACTATGGCTCAAAAAAATAACATTTGTTGACCAATGACCTGAGATTTGACCTAAAACGTCTTTTCATATACCATTGTGCATGAGCGGTGGGTCATTAACCAAAACAATCAAACAAGCAAATATGGTTGATTTTGAGTATCATTGATGTATATAGTTATGACATTACAATAGATCATTTACCCTTTAAAACCCATATAAACCATACACACTATAATTCGATAACCAAACACCATAATGATATGATTTGAAGTTCGATTCGATTAATTATTTATAAAATAAATTATTTTTTAAGTGTGTGAAAAATTAAAATATTAATTGATCAATGACATGAACTGCGATTTCAACCGTAGCGCATCATGACCGGGTCATTGGGTCAAGAACCCGTTATTCATAAATCGGTGGATTTGCGACTAAAACCATCAATATGATAGTTCAATCAATTTTTTAGTAGAGGTGATGTTTTATCATTAAAATATCGATATGACATTACAATAAATCCCTTACCCCGTATCCCATTTTAACCACTTATAATACATACTTGACGAAACAAGATTCGTCGGGTATCAATGCGGGCCGTTTGATCTAATGGCAATTGGTTGAAGGAAAGAACAATATAAAGAAATAAGAATAGGGGATGGTGTTTTTGGGGTGATTGAGACCGAGCCTGAGATTTTCTCCAGGGTGCCTACGTATCCAATGAGTATGTTGGAATCAAGTCTGTCGTAGTTCTTATGGATGTTTATATAGGGGTGATTATGCCCTAGGCCTGCATGGGCCGTGTCCAATATGGACTCTTATTTTCGTGTTTTTCAAATTAGAGATAATTCTGGGATTATGCCGTGATTTTAGGATATAATTACGATGCTGAGACATTCGTATTAAATTAGAAAGATTGCAGACTTAAAGGCTTAAGATTCTTTCCATAATTATTGTCTAGATTTTATTATGATTACTCTCTCTAACTGACCTGCGGTGAGTGTTAGATGTAATATCGTCGGATCAATCATGAATTGACCCGATTGCGCAACGGAAGGCATCAGATCTAGATCTAAACGAAACAAAATACATAAATAAAAGATCTAAACCTACAAGGGGGTTTAGGAGCCTACCTTTTTATGGGGCTTAACTCCAAGAACGATAGATCTCCAAGAACACGTATTTTGAGAAGCCACAGCCTTCCAACGTGTGTCTCCCAAAGAACACCAGGTGGATGGTGTTTCCCGCCGCGGACCTCCTTGATATGCTACCGGAAAAATCCCGAAGATTTTTCCAACTCGAACCCTAAGAATAGAGGCCGAAATTTTCAGCCAATTTCTCTTGTGAATAGTGACGTGAATAGTGTATGTCAAAAGGCTTGGAAGAACTCTCTTTATATAGGAGAGTAAAACTTAACCTCCAAGGATTAAATAATTAAGAGATAATTATTACATTAATCCTTTTTCCAAATAAAAGATAAATAAAATAATTATCCCAAACAAATTAGGATAAATCATATTATTATCTAATATTTCATGAATTATCAATTAACAAATAAAAGATAAATCACATATTAAATAATTATCCAAGAAAACTAATTTCCTAATAATTAAATAATATAACAAAATGCGCCACCAACCTTAATCAAATAAGGTCACGCATCTTTTGATATTTGACCAATTGAGTCAAAAAGGTCAACACACTAATTTTGGGCGAGTCCACTTTAAAATGTCTTTTCCGTGTATTTAATTATTTAGTCCAACTAAACAATTAATCCACATATCAAATTAAATAGCCCAATCCAACTATTTAATTATAATTGAGGTGCAACGACGAGAAACCTATATGCTATATTAGAGAGCCACGTCGGGACCATGGACCCATATTCGATAGCTACAATAAATCGAATAAAATTATTCATCGATGAAATAATTATATCCAACCTATTAATTCCGGGATTACACCACCATAAACCCGAAACTGAACTCTATCGAATATAGATAACTTACACTCAATTTATGAGTCGAAAGCGTCCACTGATATAATCATTACATACGGATAAATCCTCCATAGACTGTTCATTTCGATTCGGGATATTTCCGTAAACCCTTCTCGAAACATATTATCCTTATTTACCATTAACCCCCTAGTGATCAATTAGTTCATATTCAATATAATATGAACTCGGCCGATCGATCAGTTTCTAGGGTCAACAAATAAGGGAACTGTCTGTCTACTTCCCGAGGGAAGGAATGGATTCCATATCTGTGATAGCACAGACTACTCACTCATCCCAGAATAGAGCCAACGAGAAGTGTTGGACCACATACTTCGAAGTGATCCTTACTAACACATCAAACACTACCCTAGTCTAAGCAGTCGTCTGTGATCACCTCAGGATTAAGATTAATCCATATATGATCATCTTGTGATTCGATAAAACTTCTCGATTACGGAATTATATCGAGAACTCAAATCAAATCGGTCCAGCCCTATATGATTATCATCATATATAAATGCCCCACTAGGTACCCTATTACCGACAGTCCGGATAAGACTGTCACACCTAAAGTGTTCTGGGCGCATTAATAGCAAATTAATCATGAGACCCGTACTCAGATTAATAAACGCTACGGACTAAGTTAATTTTAAGTACATCTCACTAACTCAATCCTCTTGTGTATAGCCATACACTGAGTTATGTGATTACATAAACGAGGTACTTAGGGTTTTCAGTAGTGTCTTAATTATAAACATACATGCATATAATAAGATGAATTATTAATTACGTCCCTAAAACAATTATATAATTGTCTTTCGGCACTACACCTAACAATCTCCCACTTGCACGAAAAGGCAAGTGGATTAATTGTTTTAGAGCACACCCTTATTTATCTATATCTACAACATTCTCCCACTTGCTCAAAACAAGTGAGACGAATCCTCAAAACTGCACCTCCAAGCGCATCTTAGTAATTCATCCTTCCAAGCACGACCGGAGTGTGCCGCCGCAGGGTAGGTCAGTGACCCGGCGCATACTCAGAATCCGAATACCATGTGACCTGGTACACTGATCAGGTAGGATGTCGGCTTGAGTCAATCTTTGGGATCGAAAGCGTCGCTTTTCCATCTAATCCGGTGGTATGATATCAATATGCCTTTGATTCAACACCGAGGGACGAAATCGACTTAACGATCATCCTTCATCCGACCTAAAGTCGAATCGGTGTCATCACTTATATTCTAGTTTGCACCGAATATACTAACATATTATTCCTCATTCTCCCGAAGATACTTGAGGATTCACTAAACATCCCATTTCGTATTCATCCTCAGGTTTAGATAACCATTCCTGAGAGGTAGGGTAGACTACATCGTTGAATGCTGCATAAATGCAAGAATATCTTAACCAGGTGAATGGATGGGATTGCCAATGATCGATTCTTGTGGATTTGAGCGAATCAAATCCTTTAGAATGAATCCCGATGGCATGTCAGACTTTGACTTCAGATAACACACCCATGTTGTTTCCAACTGTTTCAGTGTTACCATTCACAAACACTAATCTACATACTACTTTACTAATGTTGATGCCCAGTCTACAAAAGACTTATCAACATTCTGGTCAAGTCCACATATTAAAATATATGACTTTGAAATGACCTAGAGGTTTGCTTTAATCCCCGAAGGATATAAGCTATGGCAGGCATCCTGCCAAAGGTTCTTTCTAAATAAATTAAGATACCGTTAGTCTTGCAAAAAAGTCTTAGGGAATCACCCTTATTTTCTGCGTTTTAACGAATCCATTATTTGTTCTTAGCTAAAACCCTTCTGTTCTGAATGAATTCAGATTCCGTTGTTCGGCAAGGAAGTCTTCGGGAATCACCACTATTTCTTGCTTTCTGACGAAATCAAGCAAGACTGAGTGGTGAGAGAGATCACGGTCTGGTTAACTCTCTACCTTTTCGGGAATCACCCCTAAATTACTCAGCTTTACTTTGAAAGTTAAACTTTCCTATTCATTCTACTCTTCTTCATGTAGTTCCAATTACTCCCACTGGGCCTGAGATACTCAGGTGGTTCTATAAGAGTTTCAACAGAATTGGAGTATCAAACTCCATTCACAGGGTTATGGCTTTTAAACCAACCTCTATGATCAGGATCCTATACAGTCCACGAAGGACTATAGGTCATCAATCTACCCTATAGACCATAAGGTCCTGCAATGGGTAATGGACAAACCATACTCCTACTGCGTTCAGGGTGGAGTGATATACTGATCTAGTTTAGTAGTTTATTAGTGTTATCACCAACTGCCGGTGTTGGATGTGGACTGAACAAATCAGTTAGTAACATCTTGAGTACAAATACTTCAAGATCTAAGGTTGTTATTTATAGACTCTATCAGACCGAGTTTGACAGTATAACCGTCATTCTCTGATTTTACGAGTTTTATAACCAACCTTTACTCAATGCATTAAGATATTTCACGTCCTGAACGTGTACGCAAAATTTCCAGTCCTACCTTCAAGCACTCGGTGCTAAATGCCTCTATTTACGGAAGTGGGGTGAACCGAATTCACTCCTTATCCACAAATGCGTAGGCATCTTCTGGGTAGACTTCTCGGTTTTTCAATACAACCGTTATTTTGCAACCAATATCTTAAATGAGTTCAAGAACGTGATCGTAGCACATCAATAACTATGTAAGGCAATTTTGTGATGTATCCCTTAGTGAAAACATTTCACCTGGAGGTAGGCCGAGCATCACCCCGAAGACTACGCAATAACCTATTTCGAGTATGAAATACTCTATCTCAGTGAAATCGAGATTTCCTCCAAATATTTTTGATAAACTTACCGGAGTCTCGAATAGTAGTCAAACAAGATGTCACTACTTCAAAAGCTCCCACTAGCTTGTACCTTTCATATGACCCCGAAGGTTGTTATGAACAAGCTATGTTACTTCTTTAAATCTATTACCCTTTCCTGATTGAAAGGAAACTTAGTCATTGTTCCTTTGAGACGTGTTCCTTTGACTCGAGATAGGAATCACCCTAAGCCGCCTTGAGATCTTGTCTTTAGGAATATGCACTAATTAATAGAATAGAAAGAAGCGTTTATCGAAATACGGAAACCATTTGCGTTTATATGTTTTAAGATGTGTTACTAATACCTTTTCAACAATGATTAGTGGTTCTGACTTTATCAAACAAAAGTCCGAGTCTTGGATTCGTGCTACGACTGTTACATTCATCGTCAATAAGACAAACAAATTATCCTATTGAAAATGAATACGTTCGTTCCAACGAATCCGAAAACAGAAAATGAATTTTCTGTGATGCTCAAGAATTGAATCCGAGATTCATTTCCTTATATCACTCCCACTAGTCAATCTGAAATAACTGCCCGTTGTCTATTTTGTTTATCGTTTAATGCAAAGCTACCTAGTTCTTCCAAAGAACTTTAGCTTTCAAGAAAATTGCTAGGATACATTGGGCATGGTGATCCAAATCACTTTCATTATCCTCTAATTTCCAATTTATTAATTTTCCGGTTTAGCCTTAAAACTACTTAGTCTAGATGACTAACACGTATAAACATTCTTTCCCATTCTCGACTTTCCTTAGATGGAAACAGTCTTGAACTAGCAGTTCGTGTGAGTAGACACTACTCTTGAACTGTGGGACGTTCAGTGTTACTTGCTTGGACTATCGATTTTTCTAATCGTTAAATCATAAGACCAAAGCTCCGACTAGTTTATCGGTTCCAAATACCGTCTAACTAGCAACACTTTGTATTTATGATTTTTCAAAGATCAGAAAATCCCCAGAACTAAGCTCCCACTAGTTTATCAGTTCCAAATACTGTCTAACTAGTAACGCTTTATTCTTGTTTTTCCAATAAATGGAGAAACTTCTGTGCAATCTATTACACATTTCTAATGATTCAGAAAAACAACAAATCATAAGAGTAAGGCTCCCACTAGTTTATCGGTTCCAAATACCGTCTAACTAGCAACGCTTTATGTATATGATTTTCCAATTTTTCAATTTAAAAATTTGTTGTGTAATTACACTTTTAAAATTCACTAAATGAATTTTATCTGATAGTCCTATGTCATCTTTTTGTAAACTAAGTATGGTCGCCTCTCGCTCAACACGAGTGACACCCGTGACACACCTGCATTTATGTCACTTAAGTTTTTAAAGGCTCAAGAGAAAATTTCTTCCGAAAAGTTAATCGCATTTATTGATAATTACAACGTACTTGTTACTTTCAACATTTTTATTGAAGTCCTATTACTAATAGTTTAGTAACCTAGAGATCTAGTTGTAAATAAAATGACAGAAAAGTTAAATTCAAAAATAAATTTTCACTACTAGATTTATTTTAGGAATAATAAACTATAAAAGAGTTTATCCTACCATTCCAAGGATTTAACCTCGCATAGTACTGTCCGAGAGGGTCGATATCAGCACTATGATGGTCAAACTGAGACAATCTCTCTCAATGATTAAGCTTCGAGAATCGAACATCTCACGGAATCGACATCCGACCTTAATCATTGATTACCTTCCTTTTTCTAGCCTAGATATTTTGAAAATATCCACAAAGAGTGTGACCTACTATATCGATCTCTCGAGTACGCCCGAGTATGCCTACGAGGCGCGGTGTCGCTGACCCGCGAGTACCGATATCCTATCCTTTCAGAGACCAAGCCTTGAATTTTGATAGCGGTGAACACCATCCGAAGGGGCGAAATCAAAGCGGCACGAGGTGTCACCATTCTCTCACGTGCTTGCATCTATAGTAGAGGCCGTGGGGTTGGTGCCGCCTTCCCGCTCCCACTAAATATTTTGAAAAAGTGGTGGGTTTACTAATTACGGTTTTGGCCTTGACAATAAGAAACAATAAATCAAAGTACTCCGAATAGGGTCGGTTATGTAGGCAAGCCTCGCCGTCTTATTCGTTGGAACATATGTGACGATTCAGGCCAATCCGCGCAGAGAAGCCCCGCTTAGCCCGAAGGCTTATCGGCTATGCTAAGTCCTATCGAATCATAGAATGCACATCACACGTGGAGGGAGTTGTTAAGGCCATATTTATATGATTATTAAGGGTGTATTTCATTATTATTTTTCCCACATTTGCGTAATTTACATGAGAATTAAGGGTTTAAGTGTAATTATTTAATAAAGATGATTTTAAGAGGGTTGTATGCAAAATTGATGATTTTAAGTGTTGATTTAATGGAATTATTATTATTTGGATTTTATTACATTTTTGCATTGTTTATTTATCATGTAGGAGTTAATTTTCGTGCATATAAAGAGGATAAATGAAGCTCAAGTCGAATTATTCAAGATAGAGTTGGAATTGGCTTGAAGAAATTGGATAAAGATGGTGAAATCCGACCTCAAAGATCTTGGACGAAGCGTTAGTGCGTCGTCCATTCCAGACGGGCGTTTGATAAAGTGAACGAGCGCCCGTAATTGTATTTTACATTCGAGAGAGTTCGAGACGGAGGATGAACGAAGCGTTTACTCAGCGTCCAGCATTACGGGCGGGCGTCCACAAGACCAGGCGGCGTCCGTTGCCGACTTAACCCTAACCGACTTGAAACTCTATATATAGCAAAGACCTCAACCCCTAATGGATACCACATAATTGAGATCGCAAATTCACCAAAAAGTCATGGCCGTGAGAACCCTAATTTCACAGAGATGCAAATCTCCCAACCAACAATCATAGCCAACATGATTGTTGGCTAAAACCTCTGCAAAGTGAGTCGACGGAGGAAGCCCATCATCAACACAACCAACTAGAGAGTTCGATGCTTTATGTTAGTGAGTTTAATTTATAGTTTTTCATCACTTTGGATGTTTGTTTTGTATTGATCATGTTTTGTTGGAATTAACGATTTGATGAAACGATTTATCTATATCTATATGCTTGGATCTATGTATGAAAATATATTGGTTTAAGTTTTATTTCGTTCAAGTGATGCAATTATTCGTGTTTTAAGAGATTATGCATGATTAGTTGAGTGAGAGTTTGGAAACGACCTCGTGATTTCGTGTTGATTGCATGTTTAGTTTATTTGAAAAGATAAACAAAACCCTAGAATTTGATTGAAGATATTTAATTGGATTCGTGAATAAATCACCACTAAAAACTACATCTTAGATCACCATCTAGTTGGGGGTTGTTGGTTGATGGGTGGATTCGTTGCCTCGCTGTGTTTTCCTTTATTGTTTATTAATCGAATCATTAGTTTAATCTTTAGTTCAAGTTTTAGTTTTATAAACCCTAGTTTCCTGCTGTTTTTTTCTGCAATTTTCTGTTCCAGTTCGTAGTTGGACGCTCGTCCGCAATAGCAGACGCCCGTCCGTTAGATTCCGTTTTCGGACGCTCGTTCACTTTAGTGAACGCTCGTCCGTCTTTCTGTTTTCTTATTTTGTGCTTGTTTTTTTTTACTCCTGTTTTGTTTTTAGTTCTTAGGTTTAGGTTTTAGTTAGTTTCAGCCTTAGTTTAGTAGTTTAGTTCATAATTGTGACATAATTGATATAGATTTATATCTGAATCCGATAAACATTCCACTCCCTTAGGACGACCCGTAAACATCCTATACTACGATCCTTATACTTGGGGTGTTTCGGTTTATAAATTTAAAACTAGTTTTTACCGAACAAGTTTTTGGCGCCGTTGCCGGGGAGTCGGTAACGGTTGTCGGATTCTTCTAGGTGCAATTTTTATTTCGGTACTATTTTTTTTAGGTAATAATCTAATTGCTACGTTTTATTTTTATTTTTATTTTATTTCACTTTATCATAGTTTAGATTTTCGATTTTATAAATTTGATTTTAATTATTTTAGTTTTTATTTATTTATTTTATGTTATTGGTCGCATTAGATTTTTATTAGTTTAGAAGCCTTAGATTTAGCTTAGATTTGCCTTAGATTTTAGATCGTATAAATATATTGCCTTAATTATCACTATTTTAGGTTTTTATTTTCTTTCCTCGCTATTCTTTCTCAGACTGCTTTTTCGTTTTCGCTTTTAAACGGGCGTCCATCCTTTCAGGCGCCCGTCTGCATTCTAAAAATCTTCCTCTCTCGCATCGTTTAAGCCGATTAGACGAGCGCTCGAACTACCAAACGCTTTCCAAATTTCTAAACACCCGCCTCTCCCAATCTGCCTTTACGAACGCCGATTCGATGATCTCGAACGAGCGTTCACTTATACCGAACGCCGATTCATTCTCTTCAATTGACACTTCTTTTCTTTTCTCCTCTAAACCATCTAATCTTTTCTAAACCTATTCTAATCAACCCCAAAGGGTTGATTTCTTTCTTTCCTTTCTTCCGGTTTATGCAAACGAAAGTAAGAAGGACTTCGATCTTTGATCCTGAGCCTGAACGATCTATCCTTAGAAGAAGGCTTCTCCCGATTTGGACAAAATGGCGGATCAAGATCCACCAATTCCAAATCCCGACCCCAAGCTCGATTAAATTTACTCCTTCAACAGATGCAAGCTCGGCGAACAATAAAGAATCGACAGGTCGGCATAAATCAACAACTTCAACAATTTAGACAAAACCAAATTTAATCAATCGAACCAGGACCCTACACTCCATATCTAAACCAAGATTTTCTCGAGGGGCATAGATTTATTCGTCCTCCCGACATGGGAGGAGCGAACTTTGATCTAAAGAACGGAGTTGTTGCCTTCGGTTCGAGAATAGCTCTTTCCATGGTATCGCTTTCAGGGGAAGATCCACACGACTTCTTGTCCACATTCGCACAAATCGTGAAGCAAGGCCATTATCCTGGTGTTGATTCCGAGATCGTAAAGTTAAAGCTATTTCCTTTTGCTTTGAAAGGTGAAGCAAGTCGGTGGTTTAAATCGTTAGCACATCATTCCTCCATACATGGAATGATGTCAAAAGAGCCTTCGCTCTTAAGTGGGTTTCACCAGCAAGATTATGGAAATGAAACGGGAAATAGCTACGCTTTGAGCAATTGGAGGACGAGACTCATTGGCAAGGCTTGGGAGAGATTAAATCTGTTGATGAGGAAGTGCCCCAATCACGGATATGACAGATATGAGTTGTTGGAACTGCTTTCTACGAGGTGTCTCTCAACCTAATAGAGACTATCTTGACTCCACATGCCATGGATCCTTCTTAGGGGGAGGTGATGAGACCGCCTATAGAGTGGCTGAGACAATAGCCAAGAACAATATGTGGTCGACTCCCAAGAAGACCAATATTGTTAAGAAAGAAGGTACTGCAAACAATCCTGATACACAACTGTTGGTTGCTCAAATGGAATTGATAAGCAAGCAGTTGGCCAATCTTCAGATGCAGCCTTCTGATTCAAATTATCTTGAACCACAGCAGGGACTGAGATGACGGAAGAAGTGAACTTAATGGATAATCAAAACCAACCCTTCCGAAACTTCAATCAAAGCCAGAACTACTCAGGGTTTCAAAGACAAAACTTCAATCAAGCCAAGTTACCACCTGGCCCTTCAAATTCAAATTCTTTCAACTCGAACTATCAAAGGCCGCTTCGAGAACTCCCAAAGGCCCCAAGGTGGTCGGAATCAAACTCGTAACAATAATCATACCACCTCATGTGTCCTCAACACAAATTCGATGAGTCGGGTAGACATGGTGAAGACTTTGTCTACTAGTGTTAAAGCAATTGAGAGACAAGTTGGTCAGATGGCAGACCAGCAAGCAAGCAGACCTCACGGTAAACTTCCGAGTTATACCGAGAGAAATCCGAAAGCTGATGTGAATGTTTGCACTGCCATTACACCACAATGGGAGTATGGGCAAGAAGAGGAGTTGAACGAAGTAACTTTGAGAAGTGGTAAGAAGGCTGGACCCGGCAAGGTGTCGGGAAACGAGTAGCCCCTCCTGACGCCATGAGTTCAGGAGGGGGAAATCAGAAATCACATGCCGAAGAAAGCAATGATGAGGAGGAGCTTAGTGACAATTCTTCGGAGGATGAAAATAATTCTGATGATGAGGAAAGGAAGGAGAGTCGGAGGTCAGTACTCGACTAAGAAAAAGAAAGAAAAGTTTGTGAGATGGAAGGATAAGGAGGATGAGGCGATAAAGAATCAGAGCCACGAAGAATGATAAAGCCCTTCCTTATCCACCAAAAGGAAAGAGAAAGCCCTCACTAATGACAAGCGTGATGATGGGGTGAGGAGGATACTTAGGGACACTAAAGTGAGTATGCCCTTAGTCGAGGTATTGTCTCAAATGCCTAAATGTACTAAGTATCTTAAAGAATTCGTGGGAGTAAGAGAAAGCTTCAGGGATGGTCAAGAAGTGTTTCGAGAAGATTGCGCAATGGTTTCACGAAAAATTGCTCGTTGCGAGGTGACCACTGCGGACCTTCAATCTCCTGTGAGATCGAAGGCCATTTATTCGAAAATGTATTATGCGACTCGGGGCCTCCATCAATGTGATGCCATTAAATGTATGCAAGAAGCTCGGGCTAGACAAAAGAATGCGAGAACGCCCCATTTCTCTTCAGATGGTAGACAAATCTAGTCGTACTGCAGCCGGTTGTGTAGCTAATGTTCTCCTTCAAGTTGAACATTTAGTCTTCCCTACCGATTGGGTTATTCTAGACTATCCACCTGATAAGGAGATGCCTCTAATTCTAGGCCGAACCTTTTTACACTTCTAACGCTCATCGACTTCGCAGCGGACAGATTACTCTTAGAGTCGGTGACACATCCGTCACCTTCACACGAGGACACATCCTAAAAGAGCCGTAATTGATGAAATATCGCTTTGTCGGGCCATATATGAGGACGGAGGAGATGCCTATTATGAAGATGCAATGGAGCTTACAGAGATAGGTGTTTTTGAAGTCATGGACATTGAGGATCCGGTGATCATGCGGACCATCTTCTAATTCATTCCCACCAGTAGGCATGGACGAGTCATCTTCACTCGCTCACACCGGGCCTCATTATTGAGTTAGAAGCATGGAGATGCCCAACAACAAACGATGATTTCAAAGAATCGAGTCGAGAAGACTTCATCCTGGTGAAGAAGAAGCTCGATGGGTAGTTGGGACGAGGTAGAGTTTTGGAGAGAAGCTACTCATTGGGAAGTAGATGATTGGGAGGAGTTAGCAGAAGAGCTTAAAGACGAAGAGTTAAGGAAAATGATCGATCACAAGAAAAAGGAAGCAAGTGTTGACCGGAGGATTCCGATGGATGATTTGATCCAGTACCTTTCTGGGGTTGAGCCTCGGGAAGATGAGGTGTTCTATCACAACCACTTCAAGCTCATAGGGAGAAAGGTGGCCCGTTAAAATCTAGTATTGAGCAACCACTCTTGATTTAGAGCTTAAACCGCTTCCAAAACACCTTAAGTATATCTTTCTTAAGGATGGAGATAAATTGCCTTTGATCATTTCTTGAAACTCGACCAAGAGCAAGAAGCACAAATTACCGATGAAGTGCTTAAGAAAAACATCCTCGCGTTCGGTTGGCAAGTGGGTGATATCCGAGGGATCAGCCCAGACATATGCATGCATAAAATCCGAACGGAGGAAGGAGCTAAAAAGGTAAGACAACCTCAGCGAAGGCTGAATCCGCATATGCAAGAGGTTGTCAAGAAGGAGGTTATAAAATGGCTTGACATGGGAATCATCTACGCAATCGCCGATAGCGAGTGGGTCAGCCCTACTCAAGTTGTGCCAAAGAAGGGCGGAATCACAGTCGAAAAGAATGAAAAAGGGGAGGAAGTTGCCTTACGACTCGTGACAGAAGCTCTGAGTCTCAGATTGACTATCGTAGACTTAATGAGGTTACCGCCAAGGACCACTTTCCCTTACCCTTCATTGACCAACTAATTGAAAGACTGAGTGGTCACAAGTATTATTGTTTTCTCGATGGATACTCGTTACTTCCGGATAGCCATCGACCCCAATGACCAAGAGAAGACCACGCGTTTACGTGTCCATCCGTACTTTTGCTTTTCGAGAATGCCATTCGGCTGTGCAACGCACCCGCGACTTTTCAACGGTGCATGTTGGCCATTTTTGATGGACTTGTGGAGAAATGCATGGAGGTCTTCATGGATGACTTCTCGCCACGGCGATAGCTTTGATGAAATCTTAAAGAACCTAGATATGGTACTCCAACGGTGTGTTGAGAAAATCGGTGCTTAATCGGGAAAAATGCCATTTTCTAGTAGACGAAGGTATCGTTTTGGGACATAAGGTGTCCAATGCTGGTATTCAAGTTGATAAGGCTAAGGTCGAAGCCATTGAAAGGATGACGTACCCTAAAACAGTGAAGGAGGTACGAGGTTTTCTAGGACATGTTGGCTTCTACCGGCGTTTCATTAGAGACTTTTCTACGATTGCCAAGCCTTTATCAAATCTCTTGAAAGAAGATGTCGATTTCTTGTTCGATGCGAAGTGCAAAGAAGCTTTCAATTGTCTGAAGGATAAACTTATCAGTGCCCCTATTTTAGTTGCACCTGACTGGACCAAGCCTTTCGAGTTGATGTGCGATGCCTCTAATTACGCCGTAGGCGCAGTTTTAGGTCAAAGAGTGGATAAAAGGTTCAGGCCCATCTATTATGCGAGTCGTACCTTGAACCCGGCTCAATGCAATTATACTACGACTGAGAAGGAATTCTTAGCCGTCGTCTTTGCCATTGACAAGTTTAGAAGCTATCTTCTAGGATCTCAAGTGATTGTATGGACAGATCATGCAGCTTTACGCTACCTTATGGACAAAGCGGATGCAAAACCAAGGTTACTTCGATGGATTTTAATTCTACAAGAGTTTGACCTTGTGATTAAAGATAAGAAAGGTAGTGAGAATATTGTGGCTGATCATTTATCTCGCTTAGTAAATGAGGGTGCAGAAAATCACAATGATATAGGCATTGATTTTCCGACCGAGCAATTGATGAAGCTTGAAACGGTTAGGCCGTGGTATCTCGACTCGCCAACTATTTAGCGAGCGGTCATTTAGAAGACATGACGTATCGTGGAGAAGAAAAAGTTCTTTTCGATCTCAAATATCTCGTATGGGAAGATCCTTATTTGTTCGTGAGTCCAGAAGACGGGTTGCTTCGAAGGTGTGTTCCTGAGCATGATCAGTGGGATATCTTAGAACAATGCCATAGCGGTCCTACCGGAGGTCACTATGGAACACCGAAGACGGTTGCAAAGATCCTTCAAGCTGGATTCTACTGGCCGACTCTGTTTAAAGATGCAGAAGCCTTTTGTAAAGGTTGTGATAGGTGCCAGAGAACAGGAAGGCAGAGTAGTAGGATGGAAATGCCACTTAAGCCCATTCTTGAATGCGAAGTTTTCGATATTTGGGGCATAGATTTTATGGGACCCTTTCCATCCTCATGTGGTAATAAGTATATCCTCGTCTGTGTGGATTATGTTTCAAAGTGGGTCGAGGCCATGGCTACTCAAACTAATGATCACAAGGTTGTAAAGAAATTCTTGCAAAAGAATATCTTTACTAGATTCGGCTGTCCGAGAGCACTCATTAGTGACGAAGGTACTCATTTTTGCAACGCGCCGCTTGATAAAGTCCTTGAGAAGTATGGTGTCAAACATAAGATTGGTACACCATATCATCCTCAAACTAGTGGCCAAGTCGAGGTAAGCAACGAGCTTGAAAAGAATTTTGGAGAAGACCGTGAACAATAATCGATCTAATTGAGTCTTAAGTTGGATGACGCGTTGTGGGCTTATCGCATCGCATTTAAAACCCGATGGGCACGTCACCCTTCCAAATGGTCTATGGCAAAGCTTGTCATTTACCTGTCGAACTTGAACACAGAGCTTTCTGGGCAATTAAATTCTTAAATTTCGATAGCCAACTCGTGGGGAGAAAAGGTTATTACTGATTGAGCGAGCTCGACGAATTCGGACTCCGTGCATACGAGAATGCTAAGCTCAAAGCAAGGAGAGAACTAAGATACTCCATGACGCTTAAGATCAAGGACCGAGAATTCAAAGTTGGTGACATGGCTTTACTCTATAATACTAGACTTCATTTGTTTCCTGGTAAGCTTAAGTCTAGATGGTCTGGTCCCTTTGAGATTCTCGAGGTTAATCCTAGTGGAGTAATTACTTTGAACGGGTATGGTAATCAAGCTTTTAAGGTGAATGGTCATCGACTTAAGAAATATTTTGGGCAACCGAAGGAAAAGCCTGAGATTCTTTATTTCCAAAGCAGAGATGAGAGTACAGATGTCCTGATTTGTGAGGAGATTCCATCTTATTTCTTTGAGTCGGATGACGATGACGTTCCTATCTCCACCCGTAAGGTACCTTCTGCTGAAACTTCTGATCATACCACTGTGTCTATGCCTATCGTCCGCAAGAACAAGAAGAAGAGAGTCAGTGTCGTTTGGAGAGAAAAGTTTAATGATCTTATTGCGCACTTGACTTGTTGTTGTGGTGAAAATCATTTCCGCCCCAATACTTCTGATTCTGATACTGAGGTGGCGGTAGTCAAACCGAAGTGGCCCGATCCGGGTTGATCTTTTGAACTTTGTGTCAAGCTATTGACATTAAAAGAGCGCTCCTAGGAGGCAGCCTAGTTTTCTTTGTTTGTTTCTTTTCTTAGGTTGTTTTGTTTTATTGTTTTAGAAATAATACTTTAGTTGATGTTGTGTTGTTGGTTATTCCTCATACGCTTCATTGTAAGTGTTTTGTGTTATGTGTTGCTCATATACCCCGTGTACCCGAGATTATATGGTATGTCGAGTGTTGCGTATACTTTTGAGCAGTTTTGAGTTACTATCATCCAAAGGTTGTCTATTCGAGTTGTTATGGTATGTTCATGCTCGGCCTGACCTCTGCCAACTTTCATCCGACAACCACCGTTGAAACCAAATAAGTTTTCTTTTCTTTTATTTGCACATTACGAGGACATAATGTGATTCAAGTGTGGGGGTGTTTGGGTGTGTTTTTATGCTATATCCTTTGAAATATGAGTGAAAGTTAAAATTTCTGCGAAATTTAAAATTTTTTGTGAGTCTCGAGCATATAATCGGAACGAGATGCTTGCTAGTTGTAGTTTTCTAACGATGATAGTATGTGACTTGGTGAGATAATTATAGCATGTTTTACTTTTATGGAGATAGTTTCGTTTTTCACTCACGAAAGCCTTTGATTTTGAAGCATGACTTTTGAATTATATCCTTTCATTATTTTTAATGATTTATCTTAGGAAGGTCGGTATAGTTACACCTAAGTTAGACCGTGTGCTGTGAATATCATAACGTTTGAATGTGATGAGTGAGATGTAACTTATGACTTTGAAAAGTGAATAAATAAAGTGAGTGAGCAATTATTAATAAATACGTTTGTCGGAAGCTGGTTTATGATTTGAGTGCGGTAGGGTATACCTCGTATGTCCTATACCACTATGATGACCAATGGCTCACGACAGTCAGTTTATAGCTACCTTATGATTTGAGTAAGGTAGGGTGTTATCCCGAGACATCCTATTCTACTATGATGGGTAAGAGCTTATTACGATATCGCGCAAATTTGAGAATTTTGAAAAATGATGAGTAAAAATAAAGTTAAGTCTTTGTTATCATGGATCTTATACCCAGTAGAACCGCATGATATCTTTGTAGGGATTATCCTACTGAGTGCGTGGGAAGGCTTTGAGTGGAGTCATTACTATCTCAGCACTAGGATAGTCATTGGAATTTCGAGAGGATATTTCTTTGAAAGGCTTGCTAGATTGAGAACGGCTTGTCACACTTACACCGAATCTATCTACGTGTTGGTATCATTTGCTATAATTGTTGTATCTTTTGTTACGTGAGTTAGAGATCTATGTGGATTGCATGAAAGTTGAGCTATAGTTTTGATTGTTTTGTCCGAGGACGTACAAAAGCTAAGTGTGGGGTGTTGTTAAGGCCATATTTATATGATTATTAAGGGTGTATTTCATTATTATTTTTCCACATTTGCGTAATTTACATGAGAATTAAGGGTTTAAGTGTAATTATTTAATAAAGATGATTTTAAGAGGGTTGTATGCAAAATTGATGATTTTAAGTGTTGATTTAATGGAATTATTATTATTTGGATTTTATTACATTTTTGCATTGTTTATTTATCATGTAGAGTTAATTTTCGTGCATATAAAGAGGATAAATGAAGCTCAAGTCGAATTATTCAAGATAGAGTTGGAATTGGCTTGAAGAAATTGGATAAAGATGGTGAAATCCGACCTCAAGATCTTGGACGAAGCGTTAGGCAAACGTCCATTCCAGGCGGGCGTTTGATAAAGTGAACGAGCGTCCCGTAATTGTATTTTACATTCGAGAGAGTTCAGGCGGAGGATGAACGGCGTTTACTCAGCGTCCAGCATTCGGGCGGGCGTCCACAAGACCAGGCATTTGTCCGTTGCCGACTTAACCCTAACCGACTTGAAACTCTATATATAGCAAAGCCTCTCAACCCTAATGGATACCACATAATTGAGATCGCAAATTCACCAAAAGTCTGCGCCAGAGAACCCTAATTTCACAGAGATGCAAATCTCCCAACCAACAATCATAGCCAACATGATTGTTGGCTAGAAACTCTTGCGATGAGTCGACGGAGGAAGCCCATCATCAACACAACCAACTAGAGAGTTCGATGCTTTATGTTAGTGAGTTTAATTTATAGTTTTTCATCACTTTGGATCTTTGTTTTGTATTGATCATGTTTTGTTGGAATTAACGATTTGATGAAACGATTTATCTATATCTATATGCTTGGATCTATGTATGAAAATATATTGGTTTAAGTTTTATTTCGTTCAAGTGATGCAATTATTCGTGTTTTAAGAGATTATGCATGATTAGTTGAGTGAGAGTTTGGAAACGACCTCGTGATTTCGTGTTGATTGCATGTTTAGTTTATTTGAAAAGATAAACGAAACCCTAGAATTTGATTGAAGATATTTAATTGGATTCGTGAATAAATCACCACTAAAAACTACATCTTAGATCACCATCTAGTTGGGGTTGTTGGTTGATGGGTGGATTCGTTGCCTCATTGTGTTTTCCTTTATTGTTTATTAATCGAATCATTAGTTTAATCTTTAGTTCAAGTTTTAGTTTTATAAACCCTAGTTTCCTGCTTTTTTTTCGCAATTTTCTTCTCTCAGTTCGTTGGGGACGCCGTCCGCAATAATAGCGCACGCCCGTCCGTTAGATTCCGTTTTCGGACGCTCGTTCACTTTAGTGAACGCTCGTCCGTCTTTCTGTTTTCTTATTTTGTGCTTGTTTTTTTTTACTCCTGTTTTGTTTTTAGTTCTTAGGTTTAGGTTTTAGTTAGTTTCAGCCTTAGTTTAGTAGTTTAGTTCATAATTGTGACATAATTGATATAGATTTATATCTGAATCCGATAAACATTCCACTCCCTTAGGACGACCCGTAAACATCCTATACTACGATCCTTATACTTGGGGTGTTTCGGTTTATAAATTTAAAACTAGTTTTTACCGAACAGGAGTCGATTGAGCCGAAGCTCGGTTGAACTCGCCCAACCATGGTTAGACCATTTCCGAACCCATGTACTAAGATTCTCCGATTTCTAAGTTGTCACCCAAAGCGTAATCTCGTTTTTGTTTAAGGTGGGTTCACTGAGAAGCCATCACCGAAAAAGCTCAACGATTTATCCAAGTGGGATTCACCGAGAATCCATCACTAAAATCGTAAACGATTGACATAAACCCGGGTCCTCGGTTCTATAATTAGCTACTTATTATTTAACTACCACATATTAAATTAATAAGCATTCATACTAATTATTCGAGTTATACACGTCTATTTTAATTCGAAATTAAAAAGCTACGTGTATGCATTGGAGTGGAATCATGAAGATGCAAGTCATGGCAATTTTCCGGTTTTAAGCACGTAATCTTGATCAAACACAAAATTATACCGAAAAGTAAACACCGAGATGGACCGTTGGTACCCCCGACTAACTATTTTCTAAGGAAAAGTAAAACTTATACTATGTCTTCGAGTCTTGATCTTCAAACTTGAATCATCCGGATCTTCAAAGTTTCGATCTTGACACGAACCACGAACGACGAGGAGAGGAGGCCGTAATATACCAATATATTTAAAATATATCTATATTAATAATTGTTTTAAATTTTTTTACTTTTTTTTTTTTAATTCTCGGCTGATCAAATTTTTTTTTTTTTCTTATGTCGGCAAAAACAAGTAGGTTATAACAATAAAAAAAATTGTGCATGCAAAACCATGCCAAAAAAAAAATTGATGCCGTGTAAACCCCTTTTTTTTTTTTTAATTTTTTAATTTTTATTATTCAATCAGCCCTAGCCGCCACACCCAAAAAAAAAAATTTGCCGTGACCCTGAACAAAAAAAAATTTTGCCGCATCAAAAAAAAAATGCCGTGATGCCTAATTTGCTGGAAAAAAAAAATAAAACAATCGGCCTCCTCCCGTTTTTACCTTCTTTGATATCTTGATGATTTTCAACACCATGATCTTCGTCGTCTCGAACCCGGAACAACCAAATTACAATAAAAGATGCTACTTTTACACATAATTTTCGAAATAAGACATAAAAAAAATACAACTCCTATGCTCAATTGTTACTAAACAATTGAGCTACAAAATAGATCTACGGGTAAACAATACCAACCCCAATCCATCTCTTCAACCACAACATTCACAAGCATAAAATCATGATTAAAATTTCGAATTTACCAAAAAAAAAAACGAAATAAAAAAAAACCTAAAACATGTTTTTCCACTCATAGATCTAAAATTCATATACTTTGATCGTTAGATCAAAGGCTCTGATACCACTTGTTAGATGTAATATCGTCGGATCAATCATGAATTGACCCGATTGCGCAGCGGAAGGCATCAGATCTAGATCTAAACGAAACAAAATACATAAATAAAAGATCTAAACCTACAAGGGGGTTTAGGAGCCTACCTTTTTATGGGGCTTAACTCCAAGAACGATAGATCTCCAAGAACACGTATTTTGAGAAGCCACGACCTTCCAACGTGTGTCTCCCAAAGAACACCAGGTGGATGGTGTTTCCCGCGCCCGGACCTCCTTGATATGCTACCGAAAAATCCGAAGATTTTTCCAACTCAAACCCTAAGAATAGAGGCCAAATTTTCAGCCAATTTCTCTTGTGAATAGTGACGTGAATAGTGTATGTCAAAAGGCTTGGAAGAACTCTCTTTATATAGGAGAGTAAAACTTAACCTCCAAGGATTAAATAATTAAGAGATAATTATTACATTAATCCTTTTTCCAAATAAAAGATAAATAAAATAATTATCCCAAACAAATTAGGATAAATCATATTATTATCTAATATTTCATGAATTATCAATTAACAAATAAAAGATAAATCACATATTAAATAATTATCCAAGAAAACTAATTTCCTAATAATTAAATAATATAACAAAAATGCGCCACCAACCTTAATCAAATAAGGTCACGCATCTTTTGATATTTGACCAATTGAGTCAAAAAGGTCAACACACTAATTTTGGGCCGAGTCCACGAAAAATGTCTTTTCCGTGTATTTAATTATTTAGTCCAACTAAACAATTAATCCACATATCAAATTAAATAGCCCAATCCAACTATTTAATTATAATTGAGGTGCAACGACGAAAACCTATATGCTATATTAGGAGCCACGTCGGGGGATGGACCCATATTCGAGAGCTACAATAAATCGAATAAAATTATTCATCGAGACGAGAATAATTATATCCAACCTATTAATTCCGGGATTACACCACCATAAACCCGAAATCAACTCTCTATCGAATATAGATAACTTACACTCAATTTATGAGTCGAAAGCGTCCACTGATATAATCATTACATACGGATAAATCCTCCATAGACTGTTCATTTCGATTCGGGATATTTCCGTAAACCCTTCTCGAAACATATTATCCTTATTTACCATTAACCCCCTAGTGATCAATTAGTTCATATTCAATATAATATGAACTCGGCCGATCGATCAGTTTCTAGGGTCAACAAATAAGGGAACTGTCTGTCTACTTCCCGAGGGAAGGAATGGATTCCATATCTGTGATAGCACAGACTACTCACTCATCCCAGAATAGAGCCAACGAGAAGTGTTGGACCACATACTTCGAAGTGATCCTTACTAACACATCAAACACTACCCTAGTCTAAGCGTTAAATGCAGATCACCTCGGGATTAAGATTAATCCATATATGATCATCTTGTGATTCGATAAAACTTCTCGATTACGGAATTATATCGAGAACTCAAATCAAATCGGTCCAAATTTCTATATGATTATCATCATATATAAATGCCCCACTAGTACCTATTACCGATAAATCCGGATAAGATCGTCACACCTAAAGTGTTCAGGCGCATTAATAGCAAATTAATCATGAGACCCGTGCTCAGTTAATAAACGCTACGGACTAAGTTAATTTTAAGTACATCTCACTAACTCAATCCTCTTGTGTATAGCCATACACTTTGAGTTATGTGATTACATAAACGAGGTACTTAGGGTTTTGTGAGTGTCTTAATTATAAACATACATGCATATAATAAGATGAATTATTAATTACATCCTAAAACAATTATATAATTGTCTTTCGGGCACTACACCTAACAGTGAGGTGCTAATTCGATCTGCGGTGGATCGAGGGATGGTCTCGAGCAATCTTCTTTCGTGAGGACTCAATTCGACTCTTAGGCCTATGATGGGCTAGCGCACTCTCCACAGCCCTTATGGTTAGGGTGTTAGGTTTATTCTCATTAGTATTTGGGTGTCACGTGCACGGAATGTGGGTGGTAAAATCCGGTATCGTCAATCTTGTAATTCGATTATCAAATACCAACTTCATAATAATCGAAGTCCAATTCGAATAAAACACCAAATTGTTATTAAATGAAGTTCAATTCGATTAACTATTTATAAAAATAAACAATTTTTAATGTGTGTGAAAAGGGTCAAAATAGTTGTTGACCAATGACCTAAATTGTGAGTTCACCAGTGATCGAACAGTCGGGTCATGATCCTACTACTAATGAGCTGGTGGGTCTTTGACCCAAACCTTTGAACTAGCGGTTACCCATGAGCTGAAGATCTGAATCTAAACTGTGGTCAAATGTATGTGATGACTGTTGTGACATGTGATATGTTGTGCATATGTCACACAAACACGCTTTGCACACACACTCTACACGCACACTATATATATATATATATATATATATATATATATTATAATCATTAATATAAGTACAATAATATATATTATATATAAGTATATATAATATAAGTTATATAAGTATATTATATATAAGTATATTATAATAATATAAGTATATACTTATATATGTATATATATATATATATATTATAATAAGTTATAATCATTATTGCTAATTTAAGTATAATAATCTCATAAAAGACTACAACAGTAATGTTATCAATAATATATCGACAACAATATTTTTCAAATATAAGTGTTTTATTTATAAAAACTACTATATATTTTAAGTATAAGTTAATGTGATAGCATGAACTATGCATAATTAAAAAAAAAATTCGTTTTTACAAAAACAAAAACTGCTTGAAGTTTTTTTAACGAAAAAATTGCTTGAAGTTTATCACTTAAAAAAAAAGCATCTTTCTTTCAAAAAAAATTTAAAAAATAGAAGCGTTTTATCTTTTAAAAACAAATGGCGCCATTTCATAAAATATTTTTTTAAAAAAAGTGGGATTTTGGCGCGTTTTTTTCCCCAAAAATTTAAAAGCCTGTGAAAACACAAAGTTTCCATTAACAATTAAACTCCTCAAAGATATTTATAAAAAAAAAAAATTTTAAACTCCTTAGTGATAAACTCAATTTCCCGATATTAGTTTCTTTCCCTGCAACGCACGATCCTTTTTTTATTTTTTTATTTTATAGCTTCCATGTTTATCTTGATTCAGAAAATTCGGTAGTCGTTTGCGTTCTTCTCCAACACCTTACAAGTAAGATCGCCTAAAGTGAGAGCTCACATCAGGGCTGAATTGCATTTTACCTTTATCAAGGTTAATTCTTTTGATCTTAATCGATTTCACTTTTTTCAATCATTTATCATTCTTGATAAATGAAGAATCAATCGAAAATTCAAATCGTGTTTCTTTGGAAGACGAAATCAAAGGAGAAAATCTGGTGGAAATTCATTTAATCAAAAATGATGGAAGACGAAATCAAAGGAGGAAATCCGGTGGAGATTCATTCAATCAAAAATTATAATCCGTGAGAGATTAAGATTCAATCGAGGAACAATATCAAACGAGTGCCTCTAGAAATCGAAGAGAGAAAACAATAGAGAATCGGTTGTATGTACATAAAGTTTGAATCTAACTTTTTGCATTAAAACTGATTGTTTGAGAACCTGAATTTTCATTCTACTTATCGTTACGTATAACTTTTGGTACACTTTAATATATATATATATATATATATATATATATATATATATATATATATATATATATATATATATATATATATTGCAAAGAAATTACCACTTTTTTAGTACAAGAATGCATCATTTCGATTTTTCTCACAGATAGCGGAAGGCTTTGTTTCAAAATCGATTCGAGATAGAAAAATATGATGGAGATATTCAAGGTTGTGAGCAACAACTGGGCTACCTTTCATGGACTCTGTATGATGGGAACACTTATAAACTATCGTATAGCTAATAAGATGCAGCAAAAAGTGGTTTCCATAGAGGTAAAAGTGGTTGAGGCTATTATCTTTCTTTTTGGATAATTATTAAATGATTATAAGTGTTTTTATACTATGGATGATTATACTGTAGTTCGATGACTATATCATGTGTATTTGTTAGATAATATAAGAATATGTCTTGATGCAAAAAAAAATTTTGACCTATCCAAGCTGATTTTCTGTAGGAATCTTCATTTTGACTTTGTTTCAAGTCACTTCTTTGAATCAACATATATAGCTGAAACTTGTTGCTGTGCGCAACTAAAAGACAAGATTTGGTTTATAAAAAGTAAAATGTTGAACTTATCGTTGGAAAGAATTCATTGAATGGCCTTTAATTGACTTTATGCTTGTGTAGTCTGATGTAATACTAGTTTATACTTTGTGGAAGCTATGGCTTGTAAGATTCGCCTCAGTTTATGTTTGGTCTTCACAAACGTCATACGAGCCTATAGAATTTGGTTAGTTGTGAGTGACCTTCACCTGCCTAATGTTATTTTTTCATTATGCTATCAGTGCTGAAAACATTTTATTTTACATTTCTTATATATTAAGTGATTGACTATCAATCTATTTTGAAGTTTGAGGTAAAAGATCTCAAACCAATTATGCGTGTAAAAAGGTGTAATTTTATCACAATCAAAATATTCATACACATATATTTTTTCTTGAAAGGTTCATACACATACTTACATGATTATGTTTTGGTTTTGAGTACGTTGTTGTACCTCTTTTAATCACTTTGTATATGCTTTCATCTACTTTAGAATTCGGGTATTATGGCAAAGTATATGTTCATAATTACCGATGAACCTCTCATTTGAAATATATGTTGTATTAGATGTCATTAGTCATACCCCAATGAGATTGTAAAGTAATAGATACATTACAATAAGTATATGAATATTATTAAAGTTTCCTCAATGGTCAAAGGTTAACGTTCAAATTGCGTCAGATAGTCGTGTTGTGGCATTTTGAGTTTGGGAAGGTTTAAAAGTATGTTGCAACTAAATCAATTTGCATAGTTTTATTTTTCCCTTGTTTTTCACTTTTTGTTATTTCTTGTTTTGATGGTTGAATGCATGGCCACAATATATGCTTATTTGCTCAAATGTTAAGCTCACTTTAAGTTTTTTCTAATTATTTATAAAATTACTTATTATATTATTGCAGATATATTATAAAATTACTTTGTCAAATACAAGAAAAACTTGTATATGGATATTTGTTGTCCTGAACAATTGTTTGTTTTCTTCTCTTTGGATGCAGAGAAAAGAGCAACGAAAGGAAAGCGAAATATAAGGGTTGCAAATGAAAGGTAAATATACATGCACATCATACATATTACTTTATTTTCTTGTCAATTATATTTAATTTTAATAACATTCAATTTACCTTATGCAGACGTATTCATGTTATTGGAATTATTGGATATTATTGAGATTTGTTGCTCGTTCTTTTTTGTGGAGATAGTCGCGTCATGTATTGTGAAAACATTTGTTTTTCCAGATATATCAACTTATTTTTTGGATTGAATGTTTGGATAACAATTGTTTTTGGTGTTTATTTTTTATTTCCTCTCCGTTGTCAACCTCAACTTTTATGTTCCATCTTTTGAATAATTTCATTTTCTTCTCTATCTTTGTTCATGTGATGATTACTATAGATGAATGTTTCATTCATATATTGATAAATTGTGACATATATATGGTTAATTTTGTTACTACAAGAAAATGCATAAGGAAGACGGTCAATATTTTTCCTACCAACATATCACATGCCATGAAATCACCATTAAAACAAAACCGACATTTCAATATGTGCCATACAATTGTCGTGGGATTTACCGCTAAAGTAAATGTCGGTAAATTAGCATTTGAAAAATTATGTCAAATTGAATAAATGCCAGTATCGTGCCACAAATATATGTTCCTCTAAATAAAAAGTATCAGCACATTTGTCACAAACATTGCCCGACAATCAAAATAAGTGCCATTAAATTGTCGTGAAATTATGTCAGTCACATTAATCAAGTGCCGGAAAAACCGCCATAAAAAATAACCGGCACATTGGGAAAGCGTCGGCATATGTGCCACAAATAAAACATGCGTCATTTTTACTATGTGTCATATAATTGCCACAAAAGCTTCCCGCGAAACAACAAATCGCCGCAAAAACATTGCCGACGCCAAGATGATGACGACACTTAAATAACCGCCATTTTATGTGCCGGGATAGCTTTTTACGGCGCTTATTTTCCATTTCCCGGCATTTATTTTGTGCCACAAAAGGCTTATTTTGTTGTAGTATAACAAGATCGACTTCGTTTAAGCAACAATAAAGAAGGAAGTAGACTAAGAGAATACCTTGGTTGATCCAATTGGATTGATGCTTTGCATACGGTTGTAGTTTATGCACGAAGCTGTCCAAGCGTTCGGCCTCTACCGTTGATCCACACGGACAGCCCGCCTGAATCCTATCATGGATTGCTACCAGAAAAACTCGGTGGTTAGACCGACATTTTCTCTCTCTCAAAACTCTCTCTAGGAAGCTCTGAATTTTTCTAGTAAATTAGAACTATTATATTTGTGATGTACAAAAGAGTTTGACACCCACCTCCTATTTATAATGAAGGTGGTGCCCCAATGTAGTCCGAATCTGATGGGGAGAAGTGTCCTAGTAGATTGGGGAGACAGAAAAAATTTTACTAGTAAAATAAGGAAAATATATTTGATTGATTTATCTCATTTAATTTAATATCTCATATTAAATATTTCCAAAATATTGTCAATGTCTAATATTGACTATCTTTATTTTATTACCACAAATAATTTTATGCAAATCTATTAATATCTAATATTAATATAGGGGGAATGGGCCACAAGGACAAAAAAATTAATAAATGGGTCTAGAAGGACAAAAGTAACATTTTCATGATTATAAAGGACAAAAGTCACAATTGTTACTTTAAAATTGTTACTTCACGTGTTAATGTTACTTTGTGTTTCACAATTGTTACTTCATATTTACTCTATTCCACATTTGTTACTTCATATTTGTTACTTCATAATTGTTACTTTTATCCTTATTAAATTACAGTTTCCTTCAATCCCGATTTTTTGATAATTTTGTCCTTCTGGACAAAAATCTATATTAATATTTGGTAATACAATTAATTAAATTGCACAATCCAAGTGTATCTCATACGCTTAATATTGGCGCCACCTTTAGCTAATAAATTGGCATCCGGAATATTCTTAATTAATATAATGCTATGATTAATTAATTTGCAAAATATATGTGTATCAATATATACAAATATATTTCGACATACATATACATTATATGTATATTTACTTAATCAATATAATTAATATCTTGTATTTAATTTATTCATAATAAATAAATACCACCATATTAATTTACCACTATAACACTTTATAGTTGAGATAAAACTTTATTATTTGGTTATCACTATAACCGCATTTTAATCCGGCTAGATGTTCTTATGTGTGTGACCCGATAGGCTTTCGAATATGTTCGCCGTAGGCACAAAATGCAATTACGAAAATGCCCTTCATACCTAACGATCATGGATAGCGTCTAGCAACACGTCTACGACCCCCAATCATCGGAAGAGTCAAATGCAATGACTACTACCTTTCATTGAAACAGTTACCGTGTAAATAGAATCCTATCGCGGTTACAATATCCATACGGTCGTACGTCAAGTGTCAAACATCAAAGACCGTATCTTATAATCTGGATATCATATTCTCTCGAAGTAACATATTACTTCCGCTTTTCAAAGACTTTCGAAAATAAGACATTCCTTATAAGAAGGCCATTTTGGATATGTACTCATAATCGTAGGATACGCTTCCGGACGAGCAACATGAATCCTACGCATACTTCATTATCACACCCGATCACTACAGCATGATTGCCCTATGGCTAAGGGAAACCTCAATAGTGTCAAAGTATGACAATCCACACCGTGATGTCATGAAGACTCCGGTCTCAAGATAATTACACAACCGTCACATAGTGCGAAACTTAATAAAGTCAGTGGGTTAGTCTAACGTATGCATTCTCAAATACACATCCACGTACAATCCAAGTGTTCTCACACTTTGATAGACGAGATCTATCACTACTTTCAATAAGATAGAAGACATCAAATACGTGCTTGTCTAATTGTACCATCAATGTCCTGTTTGATAGCACATACGATTAGAGACATTGAAGTATCTAACCTTTTAAAGTGAGCCGAAATCTCATCAACCATAATCACCATTATGATTTCTCTTTCACGGTTTCATACTAAGGACGTTATCATATATACAATATCATAATTGGGTTGTTAAACGAACATATAATAACAGAAAAGCCATTTATTATATGTATATACGTAAAGGAATAGTAGAAATGATCCGACCCGGTCAGATCCAGTTCAACCCAATTGGGTTTAGGACATTATTTCAACATCTTATCTGGCAAGTGTCCTAGTCTGTAATGCCATAAAAGATCATCATCTAATTTATCAGACAATGTGTGATTTTCTACAACATTGACAATAAAGAGTCTTATTGGTTGATCCATGAAATAGAGTCCTTTGTGTAACTCAGCTGACGCAATCACTTTGTTGTTCTTGTCCTGCAAAACACACATGTTAGAAGAAAAAACAGCTGCACTTTTTGTATGATTGATAAAGGCAGGTAAAGGAAAAATGTTATATTTAAAACCAGGAACGCAAAACATATCTTATAGGACCTGCTGAGGGTTTACCCTGACTTGTCCTATATGTGTGACAGAAAAATTATTTCCATTAGGTAATCCCATTTTTATACCAGATGAAGGTTTGGGATTATTTAAGAGATCTAATGACCCTACAATGTGATCTGTGGCACCAGAGTCCATGATCCATTGTATAGATCTTACTAAATTTAGATCACATGTCCCTATTGCAGGTGAGTAGTGTGTCACAATCTCAGTAGGCTGGCCAATAGCAAACCCTGCATGTCTTGGAGGATCAGAACTTAGCTGAGCCATCAACTTGTCAAGTTGCTGTGCAGTAAGATTCAAAAATCCTGGTCCAGCATACCTGTTTTGGTCCTGATCTTCTTCTGCTGACTGTCCTTCCTCTACCAAATTAGCCTTTTTAAACTTGAAACCAGGAGGATAGCCATGTTTCTTATAACAAGCTTCCTCCGTATAACCATTAAATCCACAAAAACTGCATTGCATCTTCTTGGGATTTTTAGATCTGGAATTTGTAGCAGATACAGAGTTAGGTCTGCTGGCAATCTGATTTTTCCTCTGTCCACTTTTTTGAGACACGAGAACCATGGAATCTTGATTCTTGACCATATTAGCTACATACAACTTCTGTGTCTCAAATTTAGTGGACATTGCAAAGGCATCATGGATTTCTGGGAAGGGGACCATTAGCATTGCCTTTGAAACCATTCGCTCAATTCATCCCTTAAACCTTTTAGAAATTTTATAACATGTTCAGCCTCCATATGATCCATTAGTGTGCTGATTGTGTTGCAGTCATATTGAGGATCACAAGAACAAACTGATACATGCCTAATGGTCTTGATTTCTTCCCATAGAACTTTCAATTTTGTGAAATATTGATTGACAGAGTCATTACCTTGTTTTAGCAGATGAATCTCATCAAGAAGATCTGAAAGTCTCAAGGCATTAACATTAGAAAATCTAGCTACAAGATCCTTCCAAACTGCATGTGCACTCTTAAAGTACTTCAAACTTTGAGCAATGGTATTTTCCACAGAATTCAAGATCCATGATCTCACCATTGTATCACATTGTCTCCATGCATGGAAATCTGCTGAATCTGCTTCTGTCCTTTTGATTGTGCCGTATACGAAGCCAATTTTATTCTTGGTCTTTAACACCTTCTCCATAGACATTTTCCATGGATTATAGTTGTTGTCATTCATCAATGGCTGAACAAGAACTAAAGATTGATTCCCATTAGGATGAAAATAAAATGGACTGGAAGGACTTATTTCTTGTTTCTTAGCTGCCATGGCTATCAAGAAATCCAGAATTGATGACAACATTGAAAGTGAAATTACAGGGAAAAAAACCGATCAAGAAATGATCAAAAAAACTCAGGAAAAAGATGACAGTTTACTCTCAAGAAACTGAAATCTCAGAAAAGATTAAGAACACTCTCAATATTCTTCAAAAAAAACTCAGAGAAAAACACAGTAAAAGATTCAGAAATTCTCAAATTCTGCTTTGATACCATGATGAATTAAGTTTATAGAATGATAAACGGAAAGTAAAATGCAGATTATTATTGATGTAGTGAAAATGAAAAGTTGTATTACAATGCAGCTGATCATGGGGTATTTATAGCTTCATACACCTCATTGATCAATTAGAAGTAAGTTACAAACGGTTACAACAAACTTATAACAAAATCTACATTTTACTCAGTAGGCTGCTATGTCTCTACACTGGCAGCAGGCTTCTACACTATCAGCATGCTGCTGCGTGTCAGATGACTGTGTCAGCAAATTGCACTCACCATTCCTTTCACCCTCTATACTGTAACATGTCCGTAGTCATAAAGTGCATTTACTAAAATACCCTTCACTTCTAACAATCATGATAGCGTCTAGAAACATGTCATGATCCCCAATCAACGGAAAAGTGAAAAGCGATGACTAATACCTTTCATGTGAAACAGTTATAGTGTAACTAGAATCTTATCACTGTTATAATATCCACACGGTCGTATCTCGAGTGTCAATACATTAACGACCGTATCTTATAATCTGGATATCATGCTCTCTCGAAGTAACTCAATTACTCCCACTTTGTAAAGATTAACGAGAGCCAGACATTCCTTATAAGAAGGACTTTTCAGATATTTACTCATACTATTAGGATACCCGATTTCTAGACGATCATCATGTATCCTACGCATGCTTCAATATCATACCCGACCACTACTGCATGATCTCCCCATGAATAGGTGAAACCTCAATAGTGTCAAATAATGACAATCGACACCGCGATGCCATAAGGACTCCGGTCTCAAGATAATTACACAACTGCCACATACTGTGACATTTAATGTAAGTGGGTCAGTCTAACGTACACATTCTCTAATACACGTCCACGTACAGTCCAAGCGTCTCTGCACTTTGATAGACAAGAGATGTATCCCTATCTTCAATAAGATATAAAACATCCAACACGCGCAAGTCTAATCGTACTATCAATGTCATGTTTAACAGTACATACGTATAAAGACATTTAAGTATCAAACATATTAAAGTGATTCTTGATCTCACCAACAATAATCACTATCATAGTTTCTCTATCACAATTTAATACTAAAGACATTACTGTATATACAATAACAAAATTGGTTCATCAAGATAAAAAAGATTTATACTAACAAAAGTGCTTTTATTACTCATAATAAAGCTATTACATGAACTAAATATACTGTAAATGACCCGACCCGGTCGGATCCGGTGATCACGTGCAAGTCACTTCTACTTACGAAATACTACCAAGAGTACTAGGCCAATCGCAGCTTAGTAAGGGCGAGTCAAGGTTGATCCCACAGAGACGATGCAACACAGATAATAGTTCACTAAACTAATTAATAACACAAATAATGGTCCCTACACCAACATAAAGACAGAAAAGATATTGGTTTGTCCATCCTCACCGATCTCCTAACTTGGTGTAATTGATCGTTGTAACTACTCTCCTCCGTAATTACCCCAACCTAACCAGAACGTGTATAAATTTAGTTTTAGCTACGAGTACAGTCTCCTAGTATTACTCTACTTCCATGGGACAGACAGTAGGGGTCTATATGCAGTTGACCTCCATCGTTGATTGTATTAACTCACACGCAATAAGTTCTAAAAAGTGCCGGATCAAGTCTGAGAACCTCCCTAAGAAGCTATCGTGGATTTACTAATACATTCTAAGAGATCGATCCAGATTATGTTCTAACTACACTTCACATATAAGTCCTTCATGTTAATTTACGATATACGACAAGTAGATTGGCAAGATCTAACTTACCGTGAATTAAACCTATCAATCAACGTAGCTGACACTGAATCTCCAGACTTAGGGTGACCTAAAAGTGTCCTACAACTGCGATATAGACCGTCGCAACTACATCGGTGGTGGTTCCTACTTCTGGAATGTTATCGTCCTGTTCTGTTTAATTTTGGTTATAATTAAGGTTAGTTTAGTCATGCAAATCAATTACATCGCCTTAATCTAAATAATCTACCATGATAAAAACACAAAGGAATGTTCAAAGCTTCATAACTTTATCAATGATGGATCTAGTTTGATCAACTCAAACTAGTTGATGGATTCGAGAGAAAAACCAATGGAAGGGAAAAACAAAAACCAAGAAACCTTTTTTATAAACTAAATAATGAAATGAGTGTTGTATATGCCTACATACATAATAATGACTTTGATACATGCTTTATATAGCCGTATAACCGACTTAGTTTTCCTAACCCTAACCGACTTAGTAAATAACACGGCAATCTCAATTTCGTGTTAGATAAGTTGCGCAACTGCGGCTACGGCTTCTGCCACTGCCGGCCTAACTTCAGCTTCTCTAGGGTCAACAGACTCTTCACCGACTTTCTTGACTTCGCCCCAATGTCTTCTTATGATCCAGATATGCTCTTCTTCAGCCCCGTTACATGGTACACCTGAAAAGCATAGAAACGAGGCCGAACAGTACTAAATCGCGGGATAAAATATATAAATACAGAATTAACGACCAAGGAACTAACACTAAGAAATTGACTGGTATTTCATATAATAATCGATATGTTACTCCTCAGTCGAGCATAATTCGGGGCAAATAAAGGTATAGTTTATAGTACTGATTTCAGTGTGATCAACTACCCTCACTTAGCTTTTGGTCTTCCCGAGCAAAAAGACGAAAGAAAATGAACTGTCGGACCAATATTCAAGTTAATTAATACTCCCCCCGTCCCAATTTGTTTGGGACATTTTGGAACTCTTGAAATTTAAGGATACATCATTTGTTACATTGTCTAGTAATTAAAAACATGACTAATTTACAATTACATCTGTTTTATATTGTCCTTACATTTTTCAATGAATGTTGATATGTGGGCATTTTAGACATTTAAGAATCGACTTTTAGTCTAAACATTGTAATGGAACTTATTTTAGGACATCCACAAAAGGAATATGTCCCAAACAAATTGGGACGGATGGAGTAATAGCTGATTGACACAAAGTCAAGATAAAGACCAGGTAAACAATTATCCATAAGTAACACATTAATCAATATTCAATTGATGAACCGGTGTGTGTGTGCAATAACTCTCATTTTTCAGTAACGTAAACATAATCACATTATATCGGCTTAAGTTTAGCTATCCAATCACGATAATTATTGTCCCTTTGTGCCATTGATATTATTGACAGTTTTTTGCTGTTATTGTGTAGGTCAAGTCAACTGGGCAAGGTGGACCGGAAACTGAGTACTACTCAAAGACTCACGTTTATCAGGTCTATTTATTATGCGAGGGTCATGCAACTTAAGCTCTGAGTTTGCTTCCCTCTTTCCAAAGAGATAGCATATGATGTATCTATTCATTTTTCAGCTTTTCTCTTTTGTCGGCAGGTAGACACTCAAAAATCTATCTATCCTCACGGTCCACTCTTTGATAAACTACCGAATCCATTTTTCCTTAGCCTTTATAAGATCCACAACTTGACCTAAATGACCATAGGTAAAACAAAACTTGGAAAAACCAGGGTCAACACAAGTCAAAATAATACGGTTAATACGCAACTACTTCAAAAGTTGACATAACATTCATCCGTTATTGTGAGAAAAAGATGTAAATAATTAGCTCCAAAATATCAAATACTTCATATGTTTGCAATCGTACTCAGAAAAAACTCGAGAAGACATAGCATGTGAAAAATGCATCGAAAAGAATCTTGACAAATCGAAAAATTGATGAAACACATAGACAAAAGCTAAGTGACTTTCCTATTCCCCACTGAATTGAAGCATTGTCCCCAATGATGAAAAGATTTAAAACAGAAAGGAACTTAGTTGCATGTAAGCGTGGAGCAAAGTAAATGAATCCGTATCGTCAGTGTATCAGGCAATTAGCAAAGGAAATCCTGGAAAATCTGCAATAGTGCTAATACACAAAATAGGGCAAAGTACTTTACAGAACACAAGAAAATAGCAAATATAAAAATTGCAGTAAGCAAGTAAAAAAAATGCAAACAATTTAAGCCATCCAAAATACTTCATATTTTCTTAATAGGGGGAAAGTACAGTGCAGTGCAAAGTCGGTAATAAAAATAAAGATGAAGAAAATGACAACAATGGAGATAAAAATGCCACAAGAAAAAAACTAGTCTACTCCTCGAAGTCATCGTCCTCAAAGTCATCGTCACCAGGAGGTGGTGTAGAAGTAGTCGGGCCGGCCCCTAAAGAAGATGGATCATGTCTAGGAGGGCATAGAGAGGAATATGAAGATGCGCCATCATATCTTCAATATTGGCATGCATCATTGCCAACTCTCTAGTGACATCTCTCTGGGACTCCTATGGATTCCTAGCACTTCCATGTGCTGGTAATTTTGGCCTTCTTCTACGCCTTCCGATGACCGTAACTGACTCATTGTCAAGAATAGGCAGTGGCTCTACTCTCTCAACAGAAGCTAGAACGCGGCACTCCTCTTCCATTGCCAGGGCATCAATTAGATTGCCATATGTAAAAATCTCTCTCCTCATCCTAGAAACCTCCCGAATCATGTTATGTATCAATAGACAGATATTCACATCATTCTTGATGTCGAGAAAGTACATGAGCTCAGCCTGCCGATAAGTAACAAAATCATTATGAGCATTAGGTAGCAAGTGAGTATTGACGAACCGGTGCAGCATACGAGCGTTACAGGTTTACTCACTCGACTGAAAGATAGTGGGGAAGTCATCAGCACCATACTTCCTCTAAATACCATAGTGATCAACAATAATCCTCAAGCGCTCCAGATTGTGCTCCACCGTAGTAGTGGTATACTCGTACTCATGATATGGTGTGTCCTCAATGCTGTAGTGAGAATTGATGATCTCAATGGATAAATCAATATTTACCCCTCAGATGATAGCAACACGAGACTCGAGGTTGGCTTCCGTATAAGCATAGAACTCGCGAACAAAGGTGGCATTAAATACCACATGAATAAACGCCATGTCTGCAATACCTTGGTGTTGAAGAACAAGTGGTATGATGTTACCACAATCATTGAGGTCGACGTCTCCCTCCCTTCAAACCTTCCGAGAATTCCAGTGAGTCCTAAAAGACTCATAAAGCGCAACAGAGGCAAATTGAGGGGCATTATTGATTATAGGAACAACGTCACCTTGAATTCTCTGATGCCCTCCTCTGCATCTCGGAACTGGGTTACCTCTACCAGCCATGGAACTGGATAAACAGGACTCTGTTTCTGCTAAAAAACTATTCCCGCAATTGTGAAAAGGGTTCTCAAAATAGCCAGAATACTGTTCCAGAAACTTAGAGACTTGAATTGCCTAGTGCTGTGAGATGGACAGCTTCGCAATTGCGGTGTGGAAACTCACAATTTCAAAGGTACTGGGCTTGAATTTCTGGGAACTGCAACCTTGTAAGAAACAAAAGTGGTTTCATGTTGCGAAAATGGTGTTGACAACAGCAGGGAAATGGTAAATATTTGTAATAAGGGAGATTTTGGTTAATTCGGTGAAGAAAAGTGGTGGTGGTAATGGTGGTGGTGGCCAAAAATGATAGAGTAATAAGAAGGAAAAGAAATTGGGAAATGGTGAAATGAATTGTTAATGGTTATGGTGAGGGTGACGGGTGGTTTAAATAGGAAAAGGTAGTGGTGAAGGTTGAAGGGTGGAGGTGGGAAGATGTGGTGGAGTAATGAGGGAGAGTGGATTGAGGTGATTGTGGGTGAATGTTGTAATAATGGGTTAATGGGGAAGAGGAAAAGGTGGAGTAGTGGAGAAGAGGATGTGTGGCTCACTGCTCCTGTTAGACTCCCATAGAAGCGAGTTGGGTACCCGCGCTTGAGTGTGTTTCCAGAATGTCTTCAAACCTCGGGAACCTTGTCTAAATAGTCCCGCAATTGTGGAAGCAGACTTCGCAATTGCGGAAGTACTTGTTTTCAGATTCCTTCAAAATTCATAACTGCTTACTCCTTTCTGTATCCTTGACAATTATTAATCCAAACCTGACTTCTTATAGACTGAACCTTCCCCTTCCTTGCACTTTTTCTCTGATTTTACTAACCTACTTCACCGAACCGATCAACAAGTAAAAAAAACCTTCTCAGCAGCCTTTGGCTTGCAGCCTTAGGATAAGGTAGGATGAAAAAAGCTTGTTAATTTGTCTGGCTACTTTTATTTGACTCTATCTATTCTAAGGGCAAGATGTAGTTCTGAGTTTAAAGTCGTCAGCTCGACTTCCTTCTGACTTCTACTAAGTCAGACTCTCGGGTTTTCACCCGCCAGACTTCCACTCTAGAGGCTTTGACTGAAGTGTGCCTTCCTTCTCTCTCGATAAATGCCCTTTCTTGGTTTTTTAGACCAAGGAAGAAATATGCTTCTCTACAATCTTGGAGGGCACTTTCTCATACTTGCCTAGTAGGCCTGTGAGCTCTCCGCTTTGCATGCTTGGCCTTCTTGGCCCTTGCACTTGGCTTGCCTCTACATCGAGAATTATTCTTTGGGCATGAGGACACCGCTTTGCTATCGTTTAAATCCAATCTTTTATTGTGCAATGTCACTTGGTCATGGTCCTTATCGTCTTTTTCTCTAAACAAAATCGTCATAAATTCCTGCTCACCGGTTTCCATAAAAACCTCTTTCTGCCTGCTTCCAATCTCCTCTACCTCTATGATCTTCATCTTTCAAGTGCTCAAACTCCCGTGGCATTCTACAGGTTTATTAGGTAGCGGTTCTAAGATCTTAAAAGTTATAGCATCATTATTGATCCTTAGTGTAATGTCACTACTATCATAGTCCAGAATGGCACGGGTGGTAGCTAGAAAGGGGCCCCAATATATTCTAACTAGGGTCATCAGGGACGTCTAAAACTAGAAAATAAGTAAGGAAGTAGAAACCTCCCACCATGAGAGTACAGTCCTTCAGCATACCAACGACCATGTCTACCTTGCGATCGACAAATCGCATAGTACGCCTCTGGTCCATGTCAACATTAAAATTTACCGCTTGATAGAGTGAAAGTGGAATAATGTTACAACTAGACCATAGGCACATAGCCCTAACCTAAAGATACTCCATTTATTGAAATAAGGAGCCTAAATGTGCCTGCATCTCCTAGCTTTTCTATCATATCGGAGTCCGGGAAATCCTCAGGCTCAGATCGAAAAGAATCAGCATCCTCCTCGGGATCGGAATCGGAAGAAGATGTTGGATCGATAATACGCCAACACACTCTAAAGAGGGGGGGGGGGGGGTGTGTGAATAGAGTATGGGGTAAAATGGCCTTTTCAAAACTTTTTATAAAACTCTTTCGATTGAACACAAGTACTAGTAAAATAAGTGCGGAAGCTAACTTATTCGACTATTCGCATGTGTTATAAAGACCTACGTGATCAAGTGAGATTAATTTATTGCGATAAGAAACGATATGACATGATAAGTATGATGTAACACGTTTGCAAATATGTTCCAAGATAATCAAAGCAAACAGCAGCACTTAAGCAATTTTAATCGATTATAATATTGACTGGGTTACTCAGGAAACAAGAGGATCTAATTCAATATAGATGAATTCGAAAACAAAGTTAGCAGGCTGATTTAATAAGTTACTCAAACTTATAGAGACAATGAGCAACAGGTAAGAAATACTTAATATTAGGTGTGTTATTAAATAGGCACAGATTCAGTTCAAACTATATATATATATACATAATGCGTTAATGCAGAATTGAAGGCTTAATGGACAGCAAAAACAAACTATAATGTTTCAAAGTGTATATCTCAGGTTCAGAAGGAAAGTGCGAAACAGCAGATTACAAACACAGCAGGATGTCTTACTAAGATTTAACAAGTCTGATGAATACAGCAACAGAGAACAAAGCATTAGATCAACAGAGGGAAGCCTGAACAATGAGCAGCCTCAAAAGTCATAATCGTGGGGTTACAAGAGCTGAGTACAATGTTCAGACAAACTACAAAGCTACAGCCTATATTATTACAAGATGTTCAAAGGAGAAGCAGCAGGCTTGTAGGCTGAACCAAAAGAGTACAGCAAGGGCAGCAAATCCGTAAGGTAGATGCAGCAATGGCAAGTACTGCAGGTACGCTGACTCAGCAAAACAGGTCTGACTTGCAGACCGAAAAAATAACACCTTGATGAACAGCATTACAAAGTATGCTAATGATCAAACTCAAAACCTAACCGGTTATGGGGGATTAATCATGACAACAGAATCTCTATTGATTATGAGAATCAGACTAATCTGAATCCTTACAGCTAGGTGAAGGCCTACTACAGCCAAAAAACTAGGCATCCACACTAGTACTTTAGACTAGTGTGCCTTGTAACCAAAACCTTGCAAGATTCAGACTATAAGACTTCTCAATTCAATAAGGACTCAAGAACACAATCAAGCACAAAGACCAGAAACACTACAGGACTTCCATCAATGTGCAGAACCAAGACTTAAGGTGTTCATCCAATTTAGACACAATGTGCAGACAATTGCAACCCCACTGGACAGTTTGACTAGGTACTGTAGACCAGTCAATTGTTGTCAACACTATGATCAAGTTAGGAGTAAACCACTAAAAACAAGGTTCACACAATGAACTAACTCAGGCAGTATCACTACAGGACTACTACACACAAGCAATACACAGGCAATCAAAGACACACCAAAATACAGCAAATCACAATAAGTAAGAGTCAAAGTGTTTACCTGACATTGTGACCTCAGACAACTGATTCTGTAAGAGCTATTGTTCAGAGCTACAATTCACAACAGCAGTCACCAGAATCACCATGCTCGGTCAAATGCAATAGATTTGTTGAACACTCACTAACTCTCAATTTCGGACTTTAGAAACGAGAGAAAAACAGAAGTATAAAAGAATATGGGATCGCTCAAGAGGTATTGCTTTGAGTTGTTGCAATCTTGTTGATGTACTGGTCTATTTATAGCCTAGAGTTCTGGATATAGAGAAACCCGAATCCGGATCCGATCCATAATTAGATTGTCAAATCTGATTCACAGCACCGATCGAGACACTCGATCTTGCACAGCGGAAGCTACGAATAAATTCGCATGCGATTTTACCACGATTTGATTCACATAAATAATTAATATAACAATGAGAATGTTGAAGATTTACCAAAAGGAGAGGGAAAAGCGATCGACTAAAGGGAGAAGCCGCAGTCATCCGGATTGTATCTCCTAGCGACGACTGGTGGACGTCGATCCTCGCCGTAGAACTTCCTCGAATATGCTCCAAGAAAAACCCTAGTTTTTCTCCTCTTAATGACTAGAACAAGAAACTAATTTTTCTCTTCTTTTATTTAATAAGTGGCGCCAATTTGCATGTGTGTAATTGTGTTGGGATGAACACTCTTTATATAGGAAAATAACTATTAAAGAGAGAGTTATCCTTTTCACACCACAATTACCTATTCTCATAAGGAAAAGATATTTGCCATAAGATAAGAGATAATTTCCAAAAAAATCAATCTCTTATTTTTTCATTAATTATCCAACAAATCGATAGTTAATTAATTACATATGTGACAGAATCTAGAAAAATTTATTTTCCTAACTTATCACTAAATATGGCGCCATATAGCCATTAGTTTTAATAGAAAATGTCTTTTCTATTTTACATATTATTTACCAAATATATAATATTGCATATTCATTAAATAGATCAACTATTTAATTTATTCTCGAGGTTCAATAAAACGAGAAAACACTCGCGTGTTAGGAGCCAAAACGTCGAGTCGATAAGTGTCCATTGATATAATCACTATATACAGACTAACCCTCCATAGACTATCCGTAACGAAGCATGATTATTTCTGTAAATCTTCCTCACTACATCTTATCCTTATTTACCATTAACCCACTAGTGATCAATTAGTTCATAACCAATACGAACTCTGCGGATCGATCGCTTTCTAGGATTAAAAATAAGAGGATTGTCTTTCTACTTCCCTTGAGAAGCAATGGATTCCATATCTGTGAGACACACACTTCTCACTCATTCCAGAATAGTGCCAACAGGAAAGTTATTCGGACCGCGCCTCTTAGCGATCCTTAACGAACACATCAAACCCTATCCTGAAACAAATAGGAGTATGCAATCACTTCAGGATTAAGGTTAATCCATTTATGATCATCTTGTGATTTAATGAGATTTCTCAATCACAAAATTATATGAGGAATGCAGATTAAATCGGTCCAGTCATATATGACTACTTCATATGTAAATGCCCCACTTAGACAGCAAATGTCGACGGTCCGGATAAGTCGGTCACACCATAAAGTGTTCTAGGCGCATTAATGGTGGTTTAATCAATAGTCCCCATATTTGATTAACTTCACCACGGACTAACATTTCAAGTGTATCACCATAAACTTAATCCTCATGTGTGACACACACTAAGTTATATTGCTAAATACGATACGACTTGGGGTTTTTAGCATTGTATTACTTATAAGTACGAAGCAAATAATAAGATGAGAATTAATCTGTCATTTGTTAATTATAAAAACAATTACAGAAATTGTCTTTCGGACGCTACTTCCAACAATCTCCCACTTGCCCGTATAGACAAGCAACAATTGCCTTTCGGGTACACTATATCTAACAATCTCCCACTTGCCTGTAAAGACAAGCAATGATAGTTTTTAGATCACCACACCCTTATTCTATCTATCCACAACATTCTCCCACTTGCCCTAAAGCAGATGAGACGTATCTGCCAATTTCGTACCTGCCAAGCGCTTATCAATGACATTAGACGCCACACAACTTGGTAAACTAATCAGCTAGGCTGTCGGCTCGAGGCGATCTTTTAGGACCGAAACGTCGCCTCTCTGCATGATTTGTCTGACCAGGTGGTATTTACTTTCAATATGCTTTTGACCTCTTGTGACTGCGAAGATCATTTGCATGAGCTACATCTCAACTGTTTTCACAGTAAAATGGTATCGGCTCATCGAGACCTGGAATTACTTCCCGATCCAACAAAGAACTTCTCAAGCCACACTGCCAAATTGGCAGTGCTGGATTGCTCCAGACTGTAGCTTCATCACAATGAGTAAACACGCAGCCTGAGATTGACATACGATCATCCTTATCTGACTGAAAGTCAGAATCAGTGTAGTCAACAACACTCAGGTTTGCACCTGAATACTTAAGCATATGATTCCTCATTCTCTAAAGATACTTGAGGATGTACTATACTGCTATCAATACTCGAATCCAAGATTCGATTGACTTTTAATAATCTTATCTTCTCTATCCACCAAAGAATTTATCCCAATTTCTCTTTATCCAAAGACTGAGAGAATTATACCGTGAGGGGTTGGGTAGGAAATCTCTCGTTGAATTATCCATACGAAAATGCATTATCATCTTAACCAATAAGATGCATGGGACGTTGCCACAACTTGTTCTCATGAATTCGACCAAATCGATTTCTAAGAATATAGTCCACATCTCTAATTTAAAGAATCATTGGCTTGTCAACACACCCATGTTGTTTCCAACTGCTGCAGTGTTATCTTTTATTTACACTAACGTTTACAACTTTAACCAATATTGATTCTCTGGTCTACAAAAGACCCATCAATATTCTAGTCAAGCCCACACATTTAAAACATGTGACTTTTAATGACCTAGAGGTTTGCTTTAATCCACCAATGGATATAAGCACAGGTAGTCAATCTGCCATTGGCTTTAAGCTAAAACCCTTCTGTTCTAAATGAGATCAGACTCCGTTGATTGGCAAAAATATTCAGTGCATCGCCCCTATTGAACTTTCTGCTTTCCAAGAAGTCAAGAAAGGCCGAGTGGCGAGAGAGTTTCAAGGCATCACCCCTGGTTAACTCTCTACTTCTCAGGGAATTACCCCTAGACCACTTAGTTTTTCCTTGAAAGATAAACTTTCCATTTATTCTTATCTCGTAGATCCAATTACTCCCACTGGGCCTGAGACACTCAGGTGGTTCTACAAGATTGTTGACCGAACTGGATTACCAAAACTCCATTTTCAGGTTTATGGCTTTAAACCAACCTCCTATTGTCAGAATCATATACAGACCTTCCAGAAGGACCATAGGTGATCGATCACCCCAAGCAGGCTGTATAGACTGCATAATCACAGTGGAACAATGGTTGGACCATACTCCCACTGCATCTGGGTGGATTGATATTCTGATTTAGTTCGGTAGAATTAATCAGCGTAATCCCCAACAAGTCTGATTAAATCAGATAGTAACTTCTTGAGTATCTTTATTTCAAGGACCAAGGTTGTTATTTAAATAATTTTTCAGATAGGGTGCGACAGTACAACCTTCATTATCCTATCTTTAGAAACTTATAACCAACCTTCACTCATTGTATTAAGATATTTCACGATCAGTCAACATCTGAACGTGTATGCAAAATCTTCAGTCATACCTTCAAGCATAAATGCTAAATGCCTCTATTTGCGGAAGTTGAGTAAATTTACTTCACTCCTTATCCACAAATTCATAAGCATCTTCCAGGTAGACTTCTCAGTATTACATAACAATGTAAACCGTTTGCAATCAATATCTTAATTGAGTTAAGCAGTGTATCGTAACATATCAATGAATATACAAGGTAATACATGGTTTCTCCTTTCAATGAATCATTTCACTCAGAGGCAGGCTGAGCATCAGTGCCGTAACTATGCTACTGCCTATATCTGAGAATGGAATACTCGTTTCTCTGGTAATATCAGAGATTCCTCCAAATATTTAGATAAACTAATCGGCATTTCGACTAGTCATTAAACAAAATGTCTATTACTCAAAAGCTCCCACTAGCTTGTAACCCTCATAAGACCCTAATGGTCAATATGAACAAGTTGTGTTTCTTCTTTAGCTCTATTACCCTTTCCTAATTGAAAGATTACTTAGTCATTTTTCCTTTGAGATAGTGTTCTTAGACTGGAGATAGGAATCACCCTTAGCCAGTATTCAGATCTTATCTTTAGGATATATGCACTAATTAATAGATGCTGAAGAATTGTTTATCTAAATACGGAAACCATTTGTCTTAATAGTTTATGATGTGTTACATATACTTTTTCAGCATTATTTAGTGGTTCTGACTTTATCAGACAAAAGTCCGAGTCTCAGAATCGTATACAAATGTCATATTAACTTTCTTTAAGGAAACTTTATTATCGATGTGAAAGTGAATCCATTTGTTCCAACGAAACTGAAAACATAAATTATATTTCATTGATATTCAAGATTAAAATCAAAATTTATTTCCTTATATCACTCCCACTATCTTAGTTATAAATAATCGCACTTTGTCTACTATTTATCATGAATGCCTAGCTACCTTGTTTTAACAAAAGAACTTCTGCTTCTGAGTCAAATTACTCGGTTAAGAAAGTCTATAAGGATTCATAGGTTAGTGATCCGAAATCACTTTCCTTATCCTTTACTATCATTGATTAATATTTTGGTTTAGCCTTTAACTTATTTAGTTTAGGCGACTTATACTTGTAGACATTTACCTTCCCATTCTTGGTTTTCTTTAAAGGAAATGGCCGTGAACTAGCGATTCACTTGAGTAGACACTACTCATGAACCGTAGGATGTCTAGTACCAAATCATTCTCGTCATCTTTGAACTAATTTTAATTTTGTCTCTCGTTCAACACAAGTGACAGCAGTGACATTCTTGTCACTTAAGTTTGAAGGCTCAAGAGGAACTTCCTCTTCCAAATAATTAATTTGCATTCTTGATTATTGAGTTCAACGTTCTTGTTACTTTTCCACTTTTACAGAGTTATCATCAGTCAATTTATCATGTTTAGCAGTTTAGATACCTTGAGATGATATGTTCTTGTAAAATAATTTATTAAGAAATATAAATCAAATCATACACCACAACAAATAATGATTTTAGGAATTATAAATGTGATGTCATGCATGCACTTTATCCTACCATTCCAAGGACTTAATCTCACACCTACAGTGCCGCGTTAGGGTAGGTCAAAGAGGTGACGATTAAGTTGAGACGATCTATCTCAACAATTAACTGAGAATCGGACATCTCTATTTAATTGCTGATTACCTTCCTTTTTCAGCCAAGATATTTCCAAAAATATCCTTATGAGTGTACCTGCTGTTTCAGATCTCAAAGTACGTCCCGAGTATGCCGCCTTAGGGTCGGTCAGTGACCCGACAAGTACCCAAAATCCTATTCTTTCGGAGACCAAGCCTTGAATTTTGATAGTTGTGAAGGCCATCCTTAGGGGGCCGAAATCAAAGCAGCATGAGGCGTAACCATTCTCTCACGCGCTTGTGTCAACAACAGAGGCCGTGGGGTCAATTGTCACCTTCCCGCTCCCACTCATTATTTTGAAAAATAGGTAGTCTTATTAGGATTTTAATTTCTTCATGAATCCGAAAAACAATAAATAATGAATATTTAAATTTTAATCCTCGCACTAGTTCATCGGTTCCAAATACCGTCTAACTAGTGTCACTTATTCATGACTTTCCAATTTCTCGGATTTATAAAAAATTTGTGTAGACACTACACAATTAAAATTCACCAAGAATTTTATAATCCTAATATAATAGGACTTATGAATTTTCCCATAAAATCGAAAAAACAATAAATCACAAAAATTAAAGCTCCCACTAGTTTATCGGTTCTAAATACTGTCTAACTAGTGACACTATATTCAAGATTTTCCAATTCTTCGAATATTTAGAAGTTTCTTGTGCGAGACACTACACAACTAAAATTTACCAAGGAATTTTAAATTCCTAATTTTATCATGATAAAAATTTAGGATCTTAGAATTTTTCCAATAATCGAAAAACAATAAATCATGAAAAGCAATCACCAACTTATCAGTTCCAAATACCGTCTAGTTAGTGTCCTATCTTTTCACGATTTTCCAAATTTTCGGTTATTTAACTTAGACACTACATAATCAAAATTCACAAAGAATTCTAGATCCATAACAAAATTTAGCCCGTAAATTTTGTTTCTATCATGTGAATTTTATATTCCGATAAAATTCCGTTTATTTCAAATAATTTAATTTATTTTTAATCTAAATTAATTATCGTGTTCATACATGTCTAATTAATCACAAAATAATTTTCTACATGTATGCATATGCTAGGAGCGGAATTAATGAATATGATGCATGGCATGGTTATATCACATAAATAATCATAGAAGAAAATAAATTCAAAAAATAAACCACTTAGATGGACTGTTGTTGGTACTTGTATCTAATCTATAAATTAAATAAATAAATCCTAAAATTATGTGCAACCGCCGACGGGTATAAGAATTTTCTGCTCCAGGTCTTCAACAAAAGCTTTTCTAGCTGAGTTGGTTGAAGCTCCTTCTTCCTTCATCACCACCCGAGTTCGATTCCTCCACTTCCCATTTTTTTTCATCAAAAAAAAATTGTTCTCGGTTTTACATTTTTTTTTTCCGAACAGTTTTTTTTTTCGTCGTTCAGGAAAAAAAAAGGAAAAAACACAATAAAAAAATTCCAGAATTTTGATCCGGCCAAGGGGATTCGAACTCATGTTAGCAGTTTGGAGATTCAGTGCCTTAACCCCAATGATATTGCTTCAAGTTGTTGATCTTCTTCCCAAAAACAATTAAAACAGTTCACCCCTTTTTTCTTAAAAAAAATTCTAGCTACTACGAAATTAAATTACAACAAAATAAATTACATCATTTCCTATACCCAGAAAAATATTGGTTTAAAATAGATCTAACGGTAAATAGTTACCAACCTCAATCCATCTCGTGAACCAAATCATTCAATCGCAAAAAAAAATAAATTAAAAGATGCAATTTTATTCTATTCCACTTCTTATTAATTAATTTTGCAATCAAGATCGCAAAATCGCTTTAACATGGCTCTAATACCACATCATGGATATCTGTAAACCCGAATCGGATTCGATCCATAAATGGATAGTCAGATCTGATTCACATCACCGATCGAGACACTCGATCTTGCACAGCGCAAGCTACGAATAAATCCGCACGCGATTTTACCATGATTTGATTCGCTTAAATAATTAATATAACAATGAGAAGATTGTAGATTTACCAAATGGAGAGGGCAAAACAATCGAATAAAGGGAGAAGTCGCGATCTTCCGATTGTATCTCTAGCGACGATCGGTGGACGCGTCGATCCTCGCCAAATATAACCTCATCGAATATGATCCAAGAAAAACCCTAGTTTTTCTCCTCTTAATGACTAGAACAAGAAACTAATTTTTCTCTTCTTTTATTTTATAAGTGGCGCCAATTTGCATGTGTGTAATTGTGTTGGGATAAACTCTCTTTATTATAAAGAAAAATAACTAGTAAAGAGAGATTTATCCTTTTCACACCACAATTACCTATTCCCATAAGGAAAATATATTGCCATAAGATAAGAGATAATTCCCAAAAAATCAATCTATTATTTTTCCATTAATTATCCAACAAATAGGTAATTAATTAATTACACATGTGACATAATCTAGAAAAATTTATTTTCCTAACTTATCAATAAATATGGCGCCACATAGCCATTAGTTTTAATAGAAAATGTCTTTTCTATTTTACATATTAGTTACCAAATAGATAATATTTCATATTCATTAAATAGACAAACTATTTAATTTATTCTCGAGGTTCCATAAAACGAGAAAACACTCACGTGTTAGGATCCAACCCGGGGACCATGGACCTATAACCAGTAGCTACACTAAATTAAATAAAATATTCATCGAACATAATATTTCTACTTAATTCATTAATTCCGTAATTATGTCACCCTAAATCCGAAACTGAACTCTATCGATTATAGATATAACTTATTCTCAAAACATCGAGTCGATAAGTGTCCATTGATATAATCACTACATCTGATTCTAACCCTCCAAAGACAATCCGTATGAAGCGGGATAATTTCCGTAAACCCTTCCTCACTACATCTTATCATTATTTACCATTAACCCACTTAGTGATCAATTAGTTCGTAACCAATCACGAACTCCAGCGGATCGATCGGTTTCTAGGATTAACAAATAAGGAGATTGTCTTTCTACTTCCCACAAGAAGGAATGGATCCATATATGTGAGACACACACTTCTCACTCATTCCGAATAATGCCAACGGGAAAGTGATTTGGACCGCGCCTCTTGCGATCCTTAACGAACACATCAAACCCTATCCTGAAACAAATAGGAGTATGCAACCACTTCAGATTAAGGTTAATCCATATATGATCATCTTGTGATTTAATGAGATCTCTCAATCACGAAATTATATGTGGAATGCATTCAATCGGTCGATCCTATATGACTACATCATATATAAATGCCCCACTTAGGCGACCAATGTCGGCGGTTCGGATAAGACGGTCACACCATAAAGTGTTCAGGCGCATTAATGGTGGTTTAATCAATAGACCCCATACTTTGATTAACTTCACCACGGACTAACATTTCAAGTGTATCACCATAAACTTTGATACGACTTGGGGTTTTCAAAGATTGTATTAGTTATAAGCACGAAGAAAATAAAAAGATGAAAATAAATCTGCCATTTATTAATTATAAAAACAATTACAGAAATTGTCTTTCGGGCGCTACTTCCAACATAGAGGGTATGTGAAAACCCTTAAGCATAAAGAGACCTACAGCTGTCAAACTCCAATAACCGATCCCTCGTACAACCATGTGCTAAAATTCTGGTTTTGGAAAGTCACTTTGGTCAATGTAGCTAAGCTAACTTTGGAAAGTTATTTTAAAAAAAATTAAACAGAAACGGTTCATAGCACAAAGAGAATGCTATTTTGGGTGAGTTTGAGTATAGGACTTTTTGGGATTTATCTATTATGGAGAAAGGGTTTGTAATTATAAACTTTATAATATGATGATGTGGTAGGGTGGTATTTTGGTATGATTGAGCTAATAGGAGGTTTATAAAAAGTTCTTTGGCTGTGAGAGTTGAAACGAAGTTTTGATTTAAACCAGAAATGGACATTAATAACATGGAGGGGAGTTTTTTGACTACATGTTGATCAATAGAACCAGATAAAAGGACGGGACTGAACACTTAATTGACCAAAACCATTTGCAGGCAACACATAGGGGTGAATTAGTGATCAAAAACGATTTTTGCTCAGTTTGTAGGTCATGAAGCCGAAGACCTTCATTGAGTTGGTCAATTTTTGCCTTTAAAACCGATTTAACCCACTAGGCATAAATTAACCCATCATTGAACCATTGTTCTCAGGATTGACTCAAAACCGAGACTTAATAGGGTGGACACCCTCAGTCTGACTCGGTGGACCAGAGAGGGGGTTGAGCCGTTATACTATTGCCAGAAATGTGAACGGGTCATGTGAACAGGCAAGTGACTTCATCAAAATGAACTCAGAAATCTTCAAGATTCGGCCTTTCATATGTCGAAATGCATCTGCCCACAAAAGCAAACACCTTTCATCACAGACAAGCTTCCATAGCATCTGGGTGATGAATTCCCTGATTCTATCTACCTTTTATGGCTCTGATTTGGAAAGGTCAAGGCAGCTTCAAATTCTTACCATCGTATCTACAAGATATCAACATTAAAAGCGTATACTATTCAAAAGATAAACAGAAAAAAGAAAGAATCGAGCAATTTATGGAACGATTTCACTATTAAAGCTCGAGAATTGAGCCTTCATGTTTTCGAGTAAAACATCTTTGGAAAAACTCCACGAATCGAAGCACTTAATCCTCGAATGTCATCGAAAAGGAAGGAGCGAGAAGAACAATCACGATTTTCCGGGATTGAAAATGATTCAGATTTAATTCGAAGATTGAATGAAGAAACGGTTTAGGGATTAGGGTTTACGAATGTTGGGAAGCTATTGCAAATGAAGGAAATAGGGTTGTGAGTTCAAGTTTTGTGTGTTATATGCATAAGCCTTAAATCAAATAATACATAATTAATTAGAAAATTAAATAATTAACCAAAATTGGCAATTAATTAATTTGAAATTTCTGCAAACATGAGATCACATAATTTGAGCCATATGATGTGAACTTTGACGTTTCATGGCTATTAGTGTGACAAATAATTATAATACACATAGAGGATATAATTATTAAAACACGTAGTAATACTAATAAAATATTTATACAAAAGCTATAAACAAGGGAATGTTACTTTTGAAAATTAATCAACGTAAACTAAAACCGCAAAATACTCAACAAAAGATATATCAATAACCTGAATAGGAGACTTAACTCGGCGGAAGTTATACCCCTTTAGGCCTCCTTCCATGCCCCTTTTGGTCCTACCGCTTCCTCATCCAACTTCACTCTTTTTTTTTGCTTTGTACTGTTCCCGTACTCTAGAGCCTGGATAAATTGAGATAGGTGTAACATTCAAAACGGTGTGAGGCATTGTGCTTGTTGGACTTTAATTTAAAGAATCCGCCTGAGAAGAATTCAAAAGTGTTATGTTCTTCCTGCAAGAGAGACAATATAAAAACAAAAACACGGTTAGCAACTCCCGCTTCTGTTGGGTCTAGACCCAACTGCTGCGGACCTACTAACTAATAACAGACAGGGATGAACACAGAAACATAGGGAAGCAATCATAATCAGATTTTCAGACTCTCGCCATTGTGGAAAGGGTTGTCGCAATTTCAAGAGTTGTTCCCTTACTCTGATCGGAAAACAATGCATGTAGTATTCAGAAAGGACACTATACTCGTAAAATGAAAGAATAGGAATAACAAAGATAAAACAAATAGTTCTCAATTAGGTTTAATGAATTTATTATCTATATTGGCCATTGTCCGTGAAATGGAGCCCAAAACATGATCGCGTGTAAATCACTTCTACTCACGAAATACTAGCAAGAGTACTATGTCAATCACAGCATAGTAAGGGCGAGTCAAGGTAGATCCCACATAGACGATGCAACGTAGATAATAGTTCAATAATCTAATTAGGAACACAAAACATGGTCCCTAGGCCAACATAAAGAAAGAAAAGATATTGGTTTCTCCGTCCTTACCGATCTCCTAACTTGGTGTAATTGATCGTTGTGCCTACTTTTCCCCGTAATTTCCCTGACTTAACCAGAACATGTTTTAATTTAGTTTTAGCTATGAGTGAAGTCTCTTAGTATTACTATACTTTCATTGGAAGGAGTGTAGGTGCCTATGTGCAGTTAACCTTCTTCATTGGTTGTATTAACTCACACACAATAAGTTCTCGAAAGTGCCGGCTCAAGGCCGAGAACCTCCCTAAGAAGCTATCGTGAATTGACTAGCACGTTCCTAGAGATCGATCCATATTATGTCCTAACTAACACTTCACCTTGTAAGTCCTTCATGTTAATTTATGATATAAGATAAGCAGAGTGGCCAGATCTAACCTACCGTGAATTAAACTTGTCGATCAACGTATCTCTTTGCTTGAATTTCAAGACTTAGGGTGACTTAAAGTGTCCCATAAGCTGCGATATAGATCGCCGCATTCACGGCGGTGGTGGTTCCTACTACGGAATGTTATCGTTTACGTTACGATTAATTCTTGTTAATTACGGTTAGTTTAGGCATGCGGATCAATTACATCGCTTTTAATCTAAATATTCTACCATGACAAAAACATAAAGGAACGTTCAAAGCTTTATACCTTTATCAATGGTGGATCTAGCTTGATCAACTCAAGCTAGTTGATGGATTGGAGAAGAAACCAATAGAAGGGCAAAGCAAAAACTAATAAACCTTTTTATAAACTAAATAATGAATTGAGTATTGTATACATTTGTGTACATAATAATGACTGTGATACATGCTTTATATATCCATATAACCGACTTATTTTTCATAACCCTAACTGACTTAGTAAATAACATGGCAGTCTCAATTTCATGTCCTCCAAGTTGCACAACTGCGGTTGGGGCTTTTGCAATTTACGAGCCTAACTGCAGTAACTATAGGCCAACAGACTCTTCACAGACTTTCTTGACTTTGGCCAAATGTCTTCTTATGATCCAGATCTGCTCTTCTTCTGCCTGTAACATGGTACACCTGAAAAGAATAGTAATGAAGCAGAAACGATGCAAATCGTAGGATAAAATATATAAATACTGAAATTAACGACAAAGGCGACACTCGAGTAATTGACATGTATTTCATAAAATAAACGAAATGTCACTCCTCGATCAAAGCATAATTCGGGACAAATAAAGGTATTTATAGTACTAATTTCATTGTGATCGTCGGTCCAACACGATTGGGTTTAGGACACCATTTCAACACTTCGAGGCCATGTTCGGTTACCACCAATCGTTGGGTAGGTGTCATCATGCCCTTCCCGCCAGAGTGAAGCTAAGGCATGGTTCACCAACATGACGTCTGCTATGGGTTATCGAGGAGCGAGATAGATATGCCTCGAATGATTTCAAGACGCTTGATTTAATGGGATGTTTGTCCCTCCTAAACACCGATCCGAGATGTAGATACGGTTCTATAATTTGCAACAGGGATCTATGATAGTGGCACAATATACCTATAGGTTCAATAAGTTAGGGCAGCATGTTGCATACGTTGTGGCAGATGAGTAGACAAAGACGAAAAGGTATAAATCAGAGTTATCCTTCGATCACCTTGATGATCTCGGGTACCACTCCTCCAGGTTTATTTGCAGACTTGTATCGTTGGGCTCTCAATGCAGAGGATGCTATCAAGAAAGCAACAAATCCAGTCCAGGGTGTTAAGAGGCAGTTTGAGATAGCTCAGAAAGGAAGAGTGCATCCAAGCCCCTAGTTTATACGACCAACTACAGCTCCACCTAGAGCACCAGTCCTTCTGACCACTCCAGAGTGCTCCAGAGTCCTTCAAGTGTGGTTCTCCTAAGCAGATGAGAAGGGAATGCCCCCAGTTATCTTCAGCTCTAACATCACCAGCTCTACCAGTACCACCAGCACCTCAGAAGAAGGGTAAACCTGCAGCTTCTAAATGAGGCACTACTCCTGCTCGTGTGTTTGCTCTTGATCTGACCAAAGTGAGGCTAATGAGGATGACACCATCATCACAGGCACCATTCTTGCCTTTGATTATCTTGCGCGTTGATTGCTTTGTTTGATTCTGCGGGTTCACACACCTTTATGTCACAAAGTTTCTTTATGAAGTTAAATCATAATAGTAGCAAGTTAGAATCTTTTTTGTTCGTTTCAACCCCACTTGGGAAGTCCGTCTTAGTTGGTGATGTTGTTAGAGGTTGTACTCTTCATATTGGAGAGAAAGACTTTACTACATACTTCATCATTTTGGACTTTTTGGATCTTGAGCTTCTCTTGGGAATTGGTCGGTTATCCAACCACATCGTTCATCTTGACTGTCACTCTAAGGTGGCCTATTTTGGACCACATTAAGGATCAAAGATGTCCTTCCAATGAAATCTTCCTCGGCATAGAAAGTCGTCTAGAGCTTCTTTTCATGTTATCTCCACCTTATCCACCATGCGAGCTCTTCGCAACAGATGCATCCCTACCTAGTTAATACATTGGATCTTAAGAAGCTTCAGCCCCAATTAGAAGATGTTCCAGTAGTCTGTGAGTTTCCTGAAGTGTTTCCCGAGAAGTTTCCTGGCCTCCTCCATATAGAAAGGTTGAGTTTGAAATCAACTTGGTTCCAGGAGCTCGGCCAGTTTCTAAACAAGCGCCTAGAATGGCCTAGCGAACTCAAGGAATTTAAAGAGCTTGCAAGATCTTTGGATATGAAGATCATTTAGTCTAACGTCTCACCAAGGGAGCACTGTTCTTTTGTAAAGAAGAAATATGGATGTTTGAAGTTATGCATCGATTATAGAGAGTTAAACAGATTGCCCGATGAAGAACATCTACCCCTTACCTTGCATTGACGACTTGAAGACCAGAAAGAAGATATCCCAAAGAGAGCGTTTAGCACAAGGTGCGGTCATTATGAGTTCCTAGTCATGCCTTGCGGTTCGACCAACGCGCCAAAGACTTTTATCGGACTCGTGAATGATGTGTTCAATGATTATTTGGATAAGTTTTTGTAGTCTTCATTTACGACATCCTTGTCTATTCAAAGGATGAGGAAGAACATGCTAAACACCTCAAGTTGGTTCAAACGCCTTAAGGAAAATGAAATTTATGCTAAGTTTATTAAATGTGAATTTTGGTTGGACAAGTTTCTTTTCTTAGGCATGTGGTTTATGCGAGGGTGTTATGGTTGATCCGGATAAGGTAGAGGCCATAGTTGATTGGACACGCCTACCACAGTGGATCAAGTATAGAGTTTTCTGTGTTTATCCGTATACTATAAGGAGTTTGTAAAGGGTTTTCTTTCCTTAGCTATTCCACTTACATGTCTAACTCGGATAAATACCAGTTTGAATGGACGGAAGAATATAAAGATTCCTTTCTTGTGGGTTGTGTTTTGATGCAAGAAG
>JAOBSW010000138.1:0-102108 GCA_026214975.1 Gentiana macrophylla | reverse complement strand
TTTATTTTGTTAATTTCGTTTTTTTATGCAATTTTTATTTTCAACTGTTTTGTCACTCACATTTGTATCTTGTTGTTTTGTGTTGTTTTGTTGTTTTGTGTTGTTTTGTTATTGTGTCACTATCGTAGAATGGCCGAATCATCAAAAGCTAGTAAAAACGTAGTTTTATATATCAACCCAAATCCAGCTTATAGAGACTAGACCTTTAATGAAGAAGAATTGGCGATTAGTTTTGAAAGAACCGCGTCTGCTGCAAATAAGAAAGCATTGAAAAATAAATTTGGAAAGTGTTTAGTTGCAATAGAGAGGGCTTAGATTTCAAAGATTTGGGAAGGAGGTAAAAGAAATTTTTGAAAAGCGACGATGGTTGGAGTTAGCTAGTTTAAGGTCGGGTGAAATTAACACAACCTTAGTAGCTGAATTTTATTCTCTGGTAGCAACTCATAATGCTCTGAGAAGGTGGTGAGTTAACTACACAACCTAAGAACTAGAGATAATGCCGTTTAATCCTCGAGATTATAAATACTATTTATGGTATCCCCGATATACCGAGAGAGTGAGGATTATTATCTTTGTATGGAATTTAGAGGAGCTGCAGACTTTGATTATATTGTATCACTAGCCTGAATGAGTTAGATCCCATTGCCGCCTGGCATGAAAACAGTTTTCCTATGGAAATTGTATACGGGATATGAGAGCTATTAAGCGTTTTATTAGCCACACTCTTTTACCCTACTCGTCATTTTACATCTTTTGGTAAAGAGGATCATGTATTGCTTAGGCTATGGTCAATGAGATACACCGTGGATGTAAGCGAGGATAATGTATAGAAGGGCCAAGGAATTTGTCTCAAGCGCCAAACCAGGCGAATCACATGCCTTTTCCTTGTTTTATTTCTTCCTTATGTCGCCGAGATAGGTGTCCCCGAGCTTCCAAATGATAATTTGATGGTGGTTGATGACACGCTTATAGTCCTAGTTTACCACTTAGGCCGGGCAGAAGAATAGATTTTATGAACCCTAACCGCCAACGACCTCGGCCTACCCCATCCACTCATCTGTCCCTCCTTCATCCAGTCAAACTCAAAGTCAATTTCCAAATACCATCACATACGACATGTTTCAATCAATGGCCTATGATGTTCATCGTGCCAATGCCAATATGGTTTGTTTTTTTATGAAAAGGAATAGGTTATGGTCTCAAGATTTGCGTCAAGGCATGCAAGGTATATATCAAATGAATATCTTGCAAAACCCTACCTATGCCGAGATGGATATTCCGCATTGCCAATCCGTACACTCATATACCTTGCGGACTTTATTCCACCAATGCCACCGCCGGACTTCCAACAAATGCCACATTCTTTGGATTTCAAACTAGTGGTGTAGGGATTTTTCGACGGTATCTACTGGCAAATGCAACATCTGATTGGCCAGGATTTGGATCATTTGGCCATACCACGACGACATGGGGAAGCACTTTTTCTGATGTCACGAGAGAGATGAGCTCGATGGGGTTGGATAGCTCGGTTCGGATGTCGACATATTTTCAAGATCCATTCCAAGAATCGACTTATGATCCGGCCGCCTCGGCTATGCCAAGTTCAAGCCACGTCGAGATGAGTGATGAAGAGGAGTGATTTTAAACATTTTATGATTATTGACATTGAAAACAATTTATTTTTCATACAATTTCATTTTCGTACAATTTTAGGTTATTTTGGTTTTATTTTGGTAGGATTTTATTTTAATACGATCTTCGTAGAATTTTATTTTACTTTCGTTTGGTTTTATGTTAGTACACGCTGTGTAGTAAAATTTATCGTTATAACATGATAAACCGAAGATAGGAGGAAAAACATATCACCTAGAAAAATCTAGGCTTTTTCCAAGCAAAAACAACTATGTCCGTGAATAGTAATTTTCCGGATCGATCCGGCCTTTTTCCGGATCGATCCGGTTGTTCGTATACTCACCGACTGGCGGGGATTACTAGTTGAGAGGCCGGATCGATCCGGCCTTTTCCTCGATCGATCCGGTAAGTACAAAAACGCCAAAAAGGAGATCCTTCCTACTTTTGCTTGATAGATACATTTCTATAAAAGGAAGGAGCTGCAAGCCTTCAACTTTGCTCATTCCTTCTTTATTCTATCTGTCTTTGTTTATTTTACAGATTCGATAAAAAAATGTCTCACCACTCCTCTCCCTCGGTCAATAGTTACGAACCACATACACCTGATGGTGTGGTTCCTGAAAGCCATGCTTCGTGTTTTCATAATGACATTCCGAGACGTCTAAATTTCGTCCATTCTCCTATTCTTATGGAAAAAGGCTTGAATACAGAAAAAATTGATCAGTGGGGACGGAATCTAATCCGAGGTTGCGGGTGGAAGAAGCTGATTAGGACTCCAAGAGGTAGAATTAACATTTCAATTGTCGAGAGATTTTTATGCATCTCTTCGATTTTAACGACGTGAGCCTCGCCTCATCTCATTCTTGTTGTAGGCGTCGTCATATCATTTTCTCCACCATCATAAACCAAATCTTTCAAATTCCACTATCTACTTTTGAGCAAAACCCACACTACTGAGTTTCTTTGGGAACTCGGAAATGCTACAATGTTGTAAATCGTGCTCGCAAGCCTTTCAATTTGTGTTTCCAACTTGTTTGATCATAACTATGATTCTTCGACTCGGCTTTACCCCCTCATCCGAGGCGTGGAAACGCTTCATTAATTCCCAGATCTATCCAACTAGAGATTTTTAGGGATTTACGGATGATGAGATGCTCTCATTGTATGCGACCGTGTGGGGCATACATTGATTGGGGGATTTTGATGTTCAAAATCGCAATTAATTTTGCGATAGAGAGACGTAATAGGGGACGACCGCTACCGTTTGACTGGGTTATCTCTCAACTTTGTGTCCAACTGAATCACGTGCCTGAGTTTACTATAGACGAGATTTTTCCATCTCGTGATTCTCAGTTGGGATTACTTCCGGTAGATACTCCCGGATGTTCATCTACGGTTTGAGCTGTTGTTGGAAATCAGTTAAAAGTTGTTGTTGTTAAATTAGTACTCGATTAAGTTAGACGGTTAATCGCTTTTTAATTTAGTTTCTTTAAAGTTTGTAATAGTTTCATTAATGTTTAATATATATGTCATTTTCTTTAATCAGAATAATATATGTTGCGAAAAATAATAAAAATCAAAATCGTATACAATTTTAATTTTATTTTCGAACCTACTTTTTATTACTCAACGTACATCGGGACGATGCCATTTTGTAAGTGGGGAGTAGAGGTAAGTTAGTAAAATAAAAATTAAAATTTTCTCATATAAATTTATACTTAAATGCTTAATACTTAGTTTAATTTTTCTTGAATCAAAATAACTAGATAATATATAATTAATATGAATAAAAATAATATAAAGTTGTAAGAATAGATTTTAATTAAGTAAAGTAAATTAGATATATTATAATCATATTATATATGTCAATTTTAGGTTTTTATAAAGATTTTAAGTATATGTAACTATACATAAATATTATCAAGTAATTTTCATATGAAATTTAGCGAATATACTTATATTATAATGAAATTTTAGAATAATTTTCTTTTCAAAACGAATTATGAGTTTGGAATTGGACTAAGGATGACGATTGTTTTTTGGCACCATAAAAATATATAAACTATAGCCAAATAGCCTACCTAAATAAATTTCTAATTTTTGTCCCTACCTCAGCCTTGATTAGAGTGATCAAGACCCACTCGAAATAGCCATTTTTGATTATAATCGACCCTTAGCTTAATTTGGTCTACATTTCCTAAAAATCCCACGAGTTTGTACGTACTTATGAAAAGAGATGATGACACAAAAGCTAAGAATGGTGTATGCTGAGATTGGAAAAAATTAGAAAAGTATTAGTATATTCGATCTTACCTCATGACGCTTGCAAGATAGTCGATTTTGGTAATACATTCGGATATGTTAATATTCTATAAAAGAATTAAGAACGAAGCATCATATTTACACAGAATTAATCAAATACCAGGTATCTTCCTTATCTTTGATCAATAACTAAAAATCGGTAGTAGCTACCAATGATTTGAGTGTAGTAGGGTATTATCTCGAAATGTCCTATATCACTATGAGGTTTAAAAGCTCCCGATAAAAAGTTGAATCATAAGATCTCAAGAATGATTACAAGTTTAAGGAAACCGGATTTGTAATTTTCGATCGAAAGAGTATTACTCCGATCAATCTTGACGAAGCAATGCTTGTAAGTTTGATTTTCTACACACATGCACGCTTTTAGTTCTTAAATCTCAAAAAAAAAAAAAAAATCAGAATGTTATTAATCGAGGTATTTTTGATCAAAATTATAAAGGTGTAAATCGCATTTACTTGCTTCTTTCTCTTTTGATTTTTCTTTTCTATCCTTTCGATTGACCAACATCCCACAGGCCTAAAAAGTATAAGCCATTTTGTTGACTATTTGACTTAGTCCTTAATTCCAAATATATCATATGAGTTGAGATAGGAGAATGATTCTAGAATTTTAATTATATTTAAGTAGATTATGCAGGATTTCATTTGAATAATAGTTGATAAATAATTTATCTAAGTTATCTACACTTTTTATCTTGTTAATTTCTAAGAAAGATATAATTAATATGCTTATAATATTGAAATGATATTTTACTAATTTGAAATTTAATCTACCACGTTATATCATTTTTATTGTAATTTTTATATATTACCGCTTATTTTGCTCGAGGACGATCAAAGAGCTAAGTGGGGAGTAGTTGATGTATAACATTTATATGATAAAAATTACGATGTTTTATATACGTTATCGACTCTTTTTATATAAAATATAAGAAATTATAACGATAATCTTATAAAATATTAATAGTTATGAATAAATCTAAATACTATAAAAATCTAGTAAAAGTGATAAAAAGTTATAAATTTTGTACCGGGTTAATAACCGGAGTGTCGTGTCGATTCTTGAGTATTTTTTGTATTTTATTTGCGAGATCTTAGGTAAACCAAGACCCGAGTGGCGACACTTTTTGAAGTAAAATCGTATCTTTTGAAGGTAGTAAGGAAGTGCCATGAGATTTAAAGTTCAAGTGGATCAATAGTTCGTGACACCATTATCGAATTATATTTTCGATTTAACAAATGGCTCATCAAAAGGCATTTTCTGAAGAAGATTCCTTCATGGAAGTTATAGATCTTTTCAAGAGCTTTCCAACGCCTCTTGAATTATGTCATTTGGAGATCCAGAGCTCAAGTTATGATTTTATCAAGTTTCAGATCAAGTTAAGGAATAAAAAGCTACCCGGATCAATCCGGATTAACCTCGGATCGATCCGAAGAAACTAATGATTATCCAGGCATGTGATCCTGCAGAGAATAATCTAAGGAATACTATTTTTATTCCCGGATCGATCCGGCATCACCTCGGATCGATCCGGCCCTGAAAAATTTGCTTATAAATAGAAAGCGCCTATACGACTTTGCAGCGGGTACCAATATAGTTTCTAACCTCTTTTTCTTAGAAATAGTATGTATGTATATAGGCCTTATGCCATAAATAAAGTAGTATCGTTATAATGCTCGAGAAAATTATCGAAAGATCGGTGTTGTTGAAGTTGTTGTAACATCCGGAAGAATACGACTTACGATTCAACGATTATAATCGGGTAAAATTTCTAAAGTATTTATGTTTGTTATGTTTGTTTTTTCTTTTTATAATGTTAGTAGGATAAATCTAATAACTAGCCAAAGTTATGTAATCGTTTTATTTCGATCTTTTCGGTAAAGGAATGATGTCTAAAGTAAAATTGATTAAAATTGAGTTAATTGAATCTTTTTCTATTCTCAGAACGTATTGATAATATTCGGATTGACGTAATTAACCAAGATGAATCGCACCATATAACCTAACGATGAACCGACCGCAGAAGTTAGGATATGAGATAAAAGATAGAAAAACCGGAGGGTAAAATTGGCCGTCTGCGGCGTGACTACGGAATCCTATTTCCTACCCGAAAGCGATTTGTCTTGGAAAAGATAGATCTTATTAAAATTGTGCTCGAGATCATAATAATGTTAAAATCAGCAGTTTAATTGAAACTAAAACCGAAAGTTAAATCGATCCGCCCGACAACCGGAGCCTTTTGAATAACATCGGCCGTCTGACAAATGGAATAACCTCTTTTATCCGGGTAGATTTGTACTCGCACTGCTCGGACTAACTTGAGATTAGCATGGGGCGATTGTGGAGATTGAATCGATGACAATGACATATGACAATTTCATACGCTGTGTGAGGAGGAATTGTTAACCTCGTGAGTGCACCGTTTCATTTACTCAATTGGACCTAAAATAAAAGGAAAGATCGAGCACATTCCGCCTCTTCAAAAGATCGTATAAATCAATTATATAAACTTTGGCTAGTTCTATAAAATATATTGGTATCTATATATTTATATCTATATATATATTTTGCAATTTACGTATATTTATATATATTTATATATCTATATATATTATATTAGAATAATCTTTAAATTACGCATTTATTTTATGTAGAATAGTAGTAATCGTGTTATAAAATTGCGGTTTTAGATCGAGTAATCACAAACTCTTTGGTGTTTAACCACACTTAGAAGAATTACCAAGTTCCACGAGGATTCGACACTCGACTCACCATACTAGCACTACTGCTTTGACCCGATACCTTTCACCGGTTAAGGACTGTATTAGCACTAGAAAAGGCCACGTCAATCATCTTAGTCGGATTGAGCGATTGAGGTGACGAATCGAAAAGGGTTGAAATAGATGACTCGTTTCCGGATGAGCGACTTTTTGTTGTAGACACTATGTTACAGAAAAACTAGGGAATTTTACGAAGAAAGGAAAGGAGGGATCTCCGTGGTTTGCACCGATAGTGAATTACAGGAAAGTGGATTTATCGAGTCGAGTTAGATGATAATCGAGGAGGAGGAAGTTAGTGAGTGAGGCTAGATACTTCATTTGGGAGGATCCTACTTGTTTCGATTGTGTCTTGATGGCGTTACGAGAAGATGTATAACTCAGGGCGAGAGATTGAGCGTGTTATCCTTTTGCCATGATAGAGGCCGGGGCCATTTCTGGGACAAAGGACCGCATTGAAGGTTTTGCAAAGCGGGCTATATTGGCCGACAATTTTTAAGGATGCCTACGCTTATGTAAAAACCTGTGATGCGTGTCAACGTTTGGGGAGAATTTCTAGGAAAAATGAGATGCCTCAACGACCTATCATTGTTTGTGAGGTCTTCGACGTTTGGGGAATTGACTTTGTGGGACCCTATCCTTCTTCTTTTGGCAACAAGTTCATTTTGGTAGCTTGTGACTACGTTTCGAAGTGGGTGGAAGCGATTGCAACCCCCACTAATGACAGACACGTGGTCATTAAGTTTCTCAAAAAGTACATTTTCACACGGTTTGGAGTACCTAGAACTATCATTTCTGACAATGGCACTCATTTTGCGAATAGAGATTTAGATAAGCTACTCCTTAAGTACGGGGTGACTCATAAGTTGGGAACGGCCTATCACCCTCAAACGAGTGGCCAAGTGGAGGTTTCAAACCGAGGTATTAAAAGGATTCTTGAACGAACTGTTGATAAAAATTATAAGAGTTGGTCCAAAAAGTTGGATGACGCTCTTTGGCCTCACAGAATCGCATTCAAAACTCCAATTGGTATGTCGCCGTACATGATTGTCTTTGAAAAAATGTGTCACTTACCAGTGGAAGTTGAGCATAGAGCGCATTGGGCTATTAAAGTGTTAAATATGGACGAGACTCTTAGTGGAGAGAGAAGGATGGCTCAGTTAGTTGAATTGGAGGAGTTTCGACTACGAGCCTATGATTGTTCGGCAAGATACAAAGAGAAAACCAAGCTTCTCCACGATCAATTGATAAAGACGAAGAAGTTTGAGGTAGGAGATGAGGTTTTGTTGTATGATACTCGTTTGCATCTTTTTCCGGGAAAGTTGAAGTCTCGATGGTCGGGACCTTACACAGTTGAGAGGATTTTTGACTCGGGTCAGAGATAAAGCACCCCAAGCATGGGACTTCAATCACAAATGGCCTTCGTTTGAAGAAATATGAAAAGTTGCCGTTTGATGAAGCTCTCGAAGTGGTGATTTTGGAGGATCCTAAGATAGAGGAGGCCAATTGTTTAGTCCCGTCATGGACTCCAATGCATGACATCTTAACTTTATAACTCACCGTTCATTTTCTTTCTACATCTCGTCTTCCTCGCTCGTATCGGTAGTATAATTTTGAAAAAACCGATATAGTATAAGTCACTATGTCGAGCCAACGACATAAAACAAAGGCGCTCGGTGGGAGGCAACCCATCATTTCCTGTGTTTTTGCCGGTTTTGAATTTGTTTCTTTGTGTTTTGGTGTTGAGGATTGAATCTGGATGATCCCGGCGGGCCTTCATGCTTAAAATTCACTTTTCCTCTATTTTAAATCCTTGTCCGGACGGACACACACACCCATCCGTCCGGATGGATCTCTGGTTTTTACAATGATCTTGGCATTCACTTGTCCGGACGGACAAACATACCCATCCGTCCGGATATATCACTGGTTTTTCATCTTTTCATGCCTTCGTGGGCTATGTCTTGGATTTGTGGATTTTGGGTTGGGCACGCTTGGGCGTGATTGGTTGTTTATTGTATGGTTGATTCGTTTTTGACTATCTCTATGCCATATGTTCAAGTTTTCGACGTGACGAGGTCGTTTATTTTATCACCCCGGATTCTCCCATATTATATGCTTTGGCACGCGGACCATGTCCCGTGCACGTATTTCTTGGGTGTTTTTTCAATGACTAGGGATTCGGGATGGACTACTTTCCACGACCGTTACGGGACTTGATCGCGCCGTTTGCCGGGCTCATAAGCTAAGTCTTTCTTTTTCCTTCGCTCACACACCGAGGACGGTGCTTCACTTAAAAAGGGGAGAGAGACGACTTAGCTTATTCGCTTGCTCTTAAAAGTATTATGCCGTGATGTGGTTTTTACTCGTGTCCGAGTCGATTTTTAGGCCGTTTTTCAAATTTTTCCAAGATTTTAACACCACGTTATATGCATGCTGTTCACAATTGAGTGGTGAAAGGTCTTTAGTTTTGTGAATGTCTCACGGTGAGTCTATATTGTCATGATACGAACACTTTTTAGTACACGTTTGACGACGTTTTTGCTTATCACGATTACTTTACACACTGCACTCTAGTTTCGAGGCGAAATAGAAGGATTGGCCTTGGTAGAACACGGGATGACAGTTTGGCGTTCTTTTTGACCTACTTTAGCCAAATAAGCTTGAGCCGAATGTTTGACCTCGTAGCCTCTCTCACTTTTGATAGAATGGTCCTACCACCATTCGCTTTATAGCCGTTTCGTTACTTAGTCAGAAACCTACCCTTAAGCCTTATTTTGGTCACATTCCCTTCATTTGACCCTACGAGTGGACTTAGTCTCTTGTTAAACCACACTTGCCAAGGCAAGTGTGTGGTGGGAGGAGATGTTGTTGTTGAGTCGGGGTGTTGTTTTCTCAGTTTTAGAGCTATAAGGAGAGGAGGAACTCAGTGGGGCTGGATGCTCGGGTTTCATTTCAAAAAAAAAAATTCAAATCAAATAATTGTATTGTATATATAAATAAAGGGTTGAAAAAGGCAATGAGCTTAAAGCAATGATGATGTTAGGGTTGGGATAGTCAGATAGGTACTAAGTATTCGAGCTCACTTCACGACACTTGAAACATAGTCGAGTTTGGTAATAAGTTCGGGTATTTTAGTGTCCTATAGTTCCCAAAGTGTTGAAAATGATCAAAAAGGAGTTTGGATGGTTTGTATAGCAAAGAAGACGTGGTACGTGTTTGGATTATGTTCACTCGTACTCCTTTTCTCCAGTTTCCCAAATTACCCTTTTCGATTAACCGAATTTACCCTAGCCTAACGTTATAACCATTCAAGTCCTCACTGGACCGTGTTTAACCTTGGTTAGTCCCGATTAGTGGAGATTCTAGGAAGGGCAGGATTGTGTAAAGTCATTTGTCCGGTATTCCAAGCCCGAAATCGTATTAAGTGTAAGTCGTCGTCATTCAACACATACTCACTCCGTGTCATAATCTAGTAGAGTCAAAGTAATACATTCACTTAACTAAGTTCTTTTCACCTCGATATTTTGAAATGCATGCATGTACCGTAAAGTTGATTCCTTGGTATTGTTTGAACGCCTAATTTACTCGAGGACGAGTAAAGGCTAAGTGTGGGGTGGTGATAGGAACCAACTTTACAAAGACATTTCATGTCTGATTCAACCACGATTATCACATTTACTGGTATGTTTCGGGTGAGTTTAGACCTATCTTGAGTATTAAATGAGGATTTATTGCATGGCGAGTGATCGCGGTTTTCCGTAAACTCGACCTTATTTTAGCATTTTATACTGTTTTCCCGAGCACCCGTAGTTTGCGGGGTTATGCGTTGCGGTGTTGTTTTCATATGGATGCGAGACTAGGGTGTCTCGAGAGCCCGAAAGCGAGAAGTATGAAGTTTAGACGCGCCCGAGGCAAAACACGGAGGTTGAAGGTGAAAAAGTGAAGATTTTGGTCAGCAAAATGCTGTCCGACGGACACAAATCCTCATCCGGACGGCTAACTCACCGGGTTTTTGGGAAAACTTTGATGAAGAACCCGTCGGACGGATGTAATCGACATCCGACGGACGCGAAAAGCATCCGGACGGACAAGAGCATGCCATCCGGACGGACATCTATGCATCCGTCCGACACCTGAGAATCAAGAACGATCCGGCCGGACATTGAGGACATCCGACGGATGTAAGTCTTTCTATATAAGGCTGCTCATTTTCTCACAGCAGCCGAGTAGAAAAAGAAGGGGTGATAATATTAGATAGTTTTGGAGATTTTGGGCGATTTTCTTCGTCTTTTAGAGTTAGACTAAGTGTTATATATCATTAGAATCCTCTTTTTGATCTACTAACTTTTAGCTTCGATCCGTAACTTTTCACTTGGCAAAAATTCGATCTTTTGTAAGCACATTTGGCACCTCCTTCAAGTTGAGTAAAGTAAGTATGTTCTTTTGTTATTCTATTATTGTTGTGATGATTTCTTCCGTTTTTATTGCTTAGAATCGATTATGAGTAGCTAGATTCCTCGTATGGTTGAACTATGTGAAGGCGGGTGAAACTCCGTTAGATTGATGAACCGGGAAGTAGTGTAGTGCGTAAATAAACGTTCTAATTAATAATCCGTATCTCGAAACTTGTTTGAATCGTTTTTTGAGCTAGATTGATCACCTAGTTCACCATTGCACACACTTAGCTTATAAATGTATGTTGCGGTGATGTGTGGGAACGGGGTTTCGGGACCGTAGAAGTTTTGGGCTTGAAAGGTAGTCTGACACCTACCCGTGTACTAGATTGACGCCCTAGTCATCAAGTCCAGTTCCAATACGGGGTTTGTCCTATGAGTTATCGTTAGACGGTAAGGTAGAGTAAAGCACATTCCCGGGACAATCTTTCTGAGGGTAAAGTAATCCGCTGAAACGTAGTTCGGCCATACCTCTTTTAATTGTTTAGAATTCCGAGTAGTGTAATCTTTATTTTATACAATAGTATAACTTCATATCTATCTGTTTGACCTGAACTGAGTGCTAAGTCAACTGTGGTATTCAAAACCAATCTCTGTGGGTTCGACCTCGGACTCCTCAAGCACTATCCTGCAATCGACCCGGTCCACTGCCGGTTAGAAAGTAGATTTTGCTAAGGTTTCGAGTTTTTACTTGATCGACCGGACCTAGAAAATCCGCTTATCAATTACCAAAATACATTTATGGTGTTTTGTGAATGCTGTTATTGTATAAGTTACAAGAGTTACAACTCTTTAGAGCTCAATAGCTTGAAAGCATTATTATGGTTCACTTTCTTTTACTTGTATAAATATAATGTATTTTCATTATACTTGGACATGGTTGTTGTAGAGCTGAAGTGAAATCCTTGACAGAAATTTTATTCGCTTTTTGTCTACTTCTTGTGTTCTTGTAGTATTGGCGTTACTCCTTGTGTTCTTGTAGTATTGGCTCTCCGGTAATTGATATGAACTATGAAGCCTTACCTCCCAAATTGTGACAACAACAACAAAGCAATTCTTCTTGATTAGGTGAAGGCATTCATTTTTTTGACGTTTTTGGATGAACCGGGGAGATTGTGCAACTAGATAGCAAAATTTGTTGTAAGTTTTTTTTTTGGCACTGCAATTAATATTATCATATTTAGAATTATGAGTTGATGCCAACTATTTTTGTAATGTCTCTGTCCCGAATACCGAATCCTTATCCGAATACGGGACGTTCGGCTCTTGACATTTAGAGTAAACCCGAAATCTCACGTAAGCCTCGTGTCGCATTAGAGTAATTAAAGATTCACGCGGAAGAAAACAAGCTAAAGACTAGGGAAATTAGACCCTCAGGGTCTTTAACACAACAACTCAACTAGAAATAACTGCTGTCGAACCAAATCATAAATAACTGAAAGCAAACACTATCATCCCTTGCAACTGATATGTCTGAAAAGCAAATAAATACACTACTGTAAACAATGCCTTATTCAAAGAAACTAATGAAACATGAAACTAGAACACAAAAAGATTTCATTGCTTCATCCTAAACTAGCACTCCAAGCTCATCATCAACTCAACATGTACTTGCAAACTTCTTATTCCAAATAAATGAGTGAGCGCTAGCTAGATGCTCAGTAAGGAGAAGGAAGATCAAAAGGAGAATTCATGGTTGTCAAGTGCCGGGAGACACGACATGAATCCACTTTATCCCGTTTACAAGTAGTTTAAAAGCACAACTTGGAATCTTTGGAAACTACTATTAACACATAACTTGAAACGTAATGAAAAGTCACATTAAATCCACATTTGAAAATGCATAAGAAAACATGACCTATCAATTACTTTAATTCATCTTGCACGTACTTGTTCAGTGACATTAAGTATTTGCTTACTTAATATAGCCGCATTCTCAACTTGTCATGTTACATGTACTGTCTTTTCATAGTTATACTCATTACGTGGCACCAAAGCACCTAACTATGGGACACGGTGTACAACACGGCTAATACAACTAACTACACCTCCAATCGTGGGACTTAGGGACCCACGAGACTTAAGAACCGCCGTCTCGAGAACTACATGGATTAGCATAGTTAGTCATATCTCCGACATGGGACTTAGGGACCCATGGTACTCCTTTCGGTACATTGCCAATAACCGTTACCTTTCCAGGCATGATGGAGCAAGACACATAAGCACATTGAAGCACATAAGTCAAATAAGTTCATGTATAAGAACATGCCTAACCTACAGAAACAAACAAAGGCCATATCATACACCAAACTACCATATTATCTCCACTGTTAACATGAAAACAGAATGAGAAACATAATCAAAACTTGAAAAAACTTTTTGAAAACGTTGTATACAACACAGAAGGACCAGAAGGACCAGAAGGCCAATCTGGGATTTTCTAGGTCGCTTAACCGAGAGAGGCTCTCGGTTCAGCGAGCCAGTTGATGCTCAAACTCACTTTCTGATCTAGCACATACCCGGGAGACTGTCCTAAACACATAACATGTCCAGCTTCTTGCAAAATACAGAAAATCATATTGAAGCGTAATAAAAACATAATCTTCAAAACAAATATAGAACCGTTTGATAAGAAGAACTTCCTTACCTTTAGACGAGCAACCAACCAAAGAACGACGGTTAACCTTGCAAACCTATGAACAAACGAACCTTAACATGATTTGTGGAAATGTTACAAAGATTACTTCAATGATCTTGAAGTTCAAAGAGTGCCCAAAGACCTCGAGGAGTTCGTCTGCAGATATTTTGTACACTTTATTTAATTGTAAAAGACATATTAATTGTGATACATATAAACAATTAATATGTCAAACTCTAGTTTACTTTATGTCATAGACATATTAATTGTGATACATATAAACAATTAATATGTCAAACTCTAGTTTACTTTATGTCATAGACATAGCTTTTACTTTTACTTTTGCATGCTTGCCGCCCACATCTACATATACTCAGTGGCCGCCCAAGCTAGCTTGCTAGTCTCTCTCAATTGTATCTATTTATACACCTCTCATATCAATGAATAAACTAAGTTGAAGTTTACTCTTGTGTTTATCACATTCTCAAACTCTCTTCATGGTATCGGAGCCTTACTGAGTTCTAAAATCCGCTGCAAAACTCAGTTCTTTTTCAGAAAAATGTCAACATTATCTCAAGTTTCATCTTCCTCAAGAACTCACAAATGCCTCGTGATCGGGATAATCGAACACTCTTCTTTTACAAATCATAAACTTGATGGTAACAATTACTTGCTATGGTCAAGGTCTATGAAAATGTATATCTCCGGCCAGGGCAAGATGGGATATCCATCAGTTCCAAACTCCTTCCCTCTTTGACTGACCCCAAGTTTGAAGCATGGGACACGAAAAAATAACCAAGTCATGACTATCCTCACGAGGTCTATGACTAAAGAGATCGATGAGAACTTCATGATGTATGACACCGCTAAGGAAATCTAGGATAATGCCGTAGACCTTTACTCAAAAAAGGACAATACATCCAAGTCTATGAACTCAAGCTCAGATTCAAAATCTATGCACAAGAGATATATATGCTCAGAACTCAATATTTCAATCAACTATCTAAGGCATGGCAACACCTAGATATGTTGGAAACTCACACCGGAATGATGTCAAGGATGTCGCTTCTATATAAAGACATCATAGAAAGAAGAGAGTATTCAAGTTCCTCACCGGGTCAATCCTACTCTTGATGATGTTAGAGGAGAATTCTTGCCACAAAACCTCTCCCAAATCTCAAATCCATGTTTGCTTGAGGTCAAACATGAAGAAAGCGAGGAGGAAAGTCATGCTTCTTTGAACACCCGCTGGATAACCTCTATCAAGGTACGCCTCGCTGAATGTCGGGAAGATCACGAGGTTCTCGGGACTTCTGAGAAGCTTCTTTGAAAGCGGAAGGTTGTTCGTGATCACCGCAAACGCACAAATCACACCAAGGACAATTGCTTGGAAAGCTTCATGGCAAGCCTAATCCTCTAAAACCTCAAAACCAACCAGGAAAAATCAAGGCGGACTTGCCGGTGGCGAGAGAATGACAAACCATCCGAATGCTCGCTTGTCGCTTTAAAGCCTTTATTGCTCAAAGATCGTGAAGGTAGCTCTCTCTTCGAAATGGCCACTCATGCTAAAATGTATATTCCGCTCACCTCTTAGTAATGAGACTTGGATTGTTGATTCTGGGCTTCTTCCCACATGACTGTAATAAAACCTCATTACCCACTATATGCCATGCACCCAAATTCACGCAATTAAAACTGTTGATGGTTCTGCTTCTTATGCAAAAGGTGTTGGGAAGGTTAAACTTACTAATCGAGATATCTCTGCAAGGGGTCTTATTTGTTCCAAAGTTAGATTGTAACCTTATATCTCACAAGAAACTCACTAAAGATCTCGAATTGGATCGTTGTTTTTGATAAGGATCGCTGCACATTCCAGGATCTTTCTTCACAGAAGTGATTGGTCAAGCTAAACCACCTCTCCAGATCAAGTTTGTGATCAACCTGTCAAGACAAGAGATCAAGACCGAATCGCCTCAAGACACTGCACTCAAAACCTAGACAATATCATGTTATGGCATTATAGACTAGACATCCAAGTTTTGGTTATTTAAAGTCTTTAATTCCGTAATTGTTTAAAGGATGTAATCTTAATGATCTTCAATGTGATATTTGTCAATTTGCCAAACTCACCAAATCTGTGTATACTAAATTACCTCACTTCCATCCACACCTTTCACCTTAATTCACAAAGGATGTACTGGGACCCTCAAAAGTGAAAAGTATAACAGGCAAAGGTGGTTTGTAACCTTCATAGATGACCACACCAGAACCACTTGGTTATTTTTAATGAAGGATAAATCTGAAGTTGGATCCATCTTTCAAGAGTTTTACAACATGGTCTCTACTCAGTTTGACATTAAGATTAAAATTTTGAAGACTGACAATGCTCTTGAATATTATGAGTCTAATCTCGGTAATTTCTTGATCAATAAGGAATTGTCCATATCAAGAGTTTTGTTGAGACACCTCAGCAAAATGGAGTTGCTGAGAGAAAGAATAGGCACCTGCTGGAGATGGCCAGATCAATCATGTTCACTACAAATGTTCCAAAATATATGTGGGGTGAAGCTATATTGACTGCCACATACTTAATCAACAGGCTTCCCAGCAGAGTGTTAGGTTTCAAAACTCCTATCCAAACCCTGCTGACCACACACTCCTGCCCTCATCTTATTGCCCAATTGCCTCCAAAAATCTTTGGTTGTACTGTGTTTGTTTATATCCATGCCCAACACAGAAGCAAACTTGATCCCAAAGCTCACAAGTGCATTTTCCTAGGGTATGCTAAGGACAGGAAAGGTTACAAATGCTATTCACCTACTGAAAAGAAATTTTACAACTCTATGGATGTAAAATTCTTTGAAAGGACTCCCTACTACAGCAAGTCTACTGAAGCAGTCACTGATGGAAATCTTATTGAAATTGATCTAAATCCGTTCCCTCAACAAACTCTTAACCTCAAGAACTCCATCGAGACTCAAAGAGATCGAACCTCAAAGACCCTATCGACCCTCGAGCCTGGCTGGACCTCAAGATCCCATCGACCCAGAGCTGCTTTGAACTGAGCCTGCTGAGCCTCAACACCCTACTGACTCAGAGATCACGAACCACGCGACCCCTACCGACATTGATGATGGACTATTGCTCTAAGGAAAGGAAAAGATCATGCACCGATCATTCTATTCATACTTATTTATCTTATGACCAGTTGTCTCCTAAATTTGCTATGTTTACACAGACTGGACTCTCACTCTATTCCTAAAAATATTCGTGAGGCCGCTTCAAAATGATAAGTGGAAGGTCAGCCGTTAAAAGCGAGATGATCGCCTCCCGGATAATCATACTTGGGATCTCACAACTCTTCCAAAAGGCAAAAAGACAGATTAGCTGCAGATGGTTATTCACTATCAAATACAATGCCGATGGTACCATTGACAAGTACAAAGCCGTGATTGGTAGCAAGGGATTCACTCAAACTTATGGTATTGACTATAAGGAAACTTTTGCACCAGTGGCAAAACTCAACACCGCCCGAGGTTCTCGATCTCTCTACCATTGTCCAACTGGATCGCCTCTACACCAATTAGATATCAAAATGCTTTTCTCAATGGTGATCTCACCGAGGAAGTCTATATGAATGTACCTCCTGGTTTTGTCAATCCTCACACTCGGGGCAAGGTATGCAAACTCGTAAAATCTCTATATGGCCTGAAGCAATCCCAAAGAGCCTGGTTTGGGAAACTTACTCTGTGGGTCAAAGCCTGCTTTGGTATCATCAATGCAACTCGGATCACACTATGTTCATCAAGACAACCAACCGCAGAAGGTCTATTCTTATTGTATATGTGGATGATATCATCCTTACTCTGAGATGACTCTCTACCGAGATTCAAAATTTAAAGACTCTCTTGGCAAAGGTATTCCAAGTTAAGGATCCGGCTACCTCAAGTACTTTCTTGGTATGGAAATGGCTAGAAACACCAAAGGCATTTCGGTCTCCCAAAGGAAGTATGTATTGGATCTCATCAAGAAATCGCATCTTTGGGATGCAAACTGTTGTATCCCCAGAGACTCCCAAGAACACCCTACCGCATGGTGACATTCTTTGTCGAGAAAGAACAATATCAAAGGCTTGTAGGTAAACTCATCTACCTTTCTCACACAAGGCCTCGATATTGCATATGGGGTTAGTCTGGTCGGTCGGTTCATGCACCGCCTCACCGAGCAACATTGGGATCTTGTGAATAGGATAATGAGATATTTAAAGTCCACTCCTGCCCAAGGCCTACACTTCACCAAGTCTACGATAGATCAATCAAGCGTCTACACCGATGCTTGATTGGGCGGATGTCACATTGATGACGATCTACCACAGGCTATTGCTCATATGTATGGGGAACCTGGTTACTTGGAGAAGCAAGAAACAACCTCTTTGTGTCAAGAAGCGATCTTTGAAGTCGAACTCAGGGCACTTGTACTTGGCATTTGTGAAGCTCTATGGCTAAAAAGTGCTTGATCGAACTTCAAAGAACCTCTCAAAGAACTATCACACTCTCTGCTTTGTGATAATAATTCACCTTTTATGCATGGTCAAGATCCCGCCCATCATGATAAAACCAAGCATGTGGACATTGATGGACACTTTACGAAGGAAAAGATTGATGCTAAAATTATTCAACTCCAGTGATGTTCCTCACCGGATCGAAATGCGATATTCTTACCAAGGCTATTCCACCTCTTATGTTCAAATAGACTTAGTAGCAAACTTGGTTGCATCAACATATCTGACCCGATTTGAGGGGTGTGGAAATGTTACAAAGATTACTTCAAAGAGATCTTTGAAGTTCAAAGAGGTGCCCAAAGAAATTTCGAGGGAGTTAAATCTGAGATATTTTGTACACTTTATTTAATTGTAAAAGACATATTAATTGTGATACATATAAACAATTAATATGTCAAACTCTAGTTTACTTTATGTCATGTACATATTAATTGTGATACATATAAACAATTAATATGTCAAACTCTAGTTTACTTTATGTCATGTACATAGCTTTTACTTTTACTTTTGCATGCTTGCCGCCCACATCTACATACTCAGTGGCCGCCCAAGCTAGCTTGCTAGTCTCTCTCAATTGTATCTATTTATACACCTCTCATATCAATGAATAAACTAAGTTGAAGTTTACTCTTGTGTTTATCACATTCTCAAACTCACTTCATGATTACTACGAATCTTAACCATAAACAAGGTTGAAACTATGAATTAAACAAAATTCTCATGGCAAAATCCTAACCTTGATGTTCTTGGGAGATGCCCCTATCTCTTGAAAGCAAAGAACCAAACAACTATAGCAAGAAGCTCATCAGAAGCTGAATACAGAGTTATGGCCAATGCAGTGTGTGAACTCCAATGGCTGGTTTATATTCTACAAGATTTGCACATTCATGTTCAGTTTCCCGCCTTGCTGTTTTGTGGCAATGCAAGTGCCATGCATATTGCTCACAATCCTGTTTTTCATGAAAGGACAAAGCACATTAAAATTGATTGTCATGTTGTAAGAGACCAAGTCAAATCTGGCCTTGTAAAATTACTTCCTGTTAACACCAAAGAAGAACTTGCTGACATTCTCACTAAATTCTTGGATGCACCATTGTTTTCTTATCTACTGGACAAGTTGAGAATTTCCAAGATATTTTAACAAAGTTCAAGTAGCTGAAGGAAGTTCTTAGTGGAAGCTGATCATGTACCACTCTCAGCTTGAGGGGGTGTTACAGTATATGTGCTGAAGGAAGTGTTGAGTGTCAGTCGGCTGACCTACTGAAGACTCAACAGCCTGCTAAGATAGTCAGCAATGCATGTGTGGATAGAAAAACGGTTATTCTGTTAGATTGTGTTGTAACCGTTTGTAACTTACTTTCAACTTATTCATGAGGTATATGAAATTATAAATACTCCATGACCAGTCTCATTGTAACTTAAAAAATTCCGCATTCTTTCTTTCGTTTTCGTTGTATCTTACAACTTCAACATAACTTGCATTGGATAATGGCTGTGGACTTATTAACAATAAGTACCAAATATATATGTTTTGCACGCACTTGCAAACTCAAGTACACTAAGCATATGACTGATGGCTAATAACATTCACATTGTGAAGTCTATGTCACCTACGTGTATGACTGCAATGTGCTCAATTTATATGTCAAAAGATTTATTCAATGATTGGAAAAACATTTAAAAACATAATACACAAATAAATAAATAACGCAACAATATGCATGGGAATCGATTCATTTGAAATTTTTTCTTTCTTCACAAAACGGCTAAAGCGACGGAAAGAGAAATGAATAAAATATTTTACTCATATCCATCAGGAACTGCAAATATTTGAAAATAAACAAACCGAATTGAAGCAATCGGGAAAAAGAAATAAAGGTAAAAAGGAAGAAATAAATGAAATATTGATAACTTCAAACATCCTAAAATCATTGCCCGGTTGTAATCGCACATAAGTAAATAAATAAACATTTAAAACCTAGGAGAGAAGTGATCATTACTAAAGGTGAAAAAAAAAAACACAATAAATAAATGGAGGATCGAGGGAAAAAGATAAAAATATTTATAAAATAAATAAATAGACATTAATCGCTTTTTTTTTAATTGCGAAAAAAAAAAAAAAAAAAAAAAAAAAAAGAAAAGAAGGTACCCTTTAAATTAAAGGGGACGCGCGCATAATATTTCCTTGATTCCTTCCACATCCGCTTCAGCCTTCAGGTCAGGTGTGTGTATGTTATTTTTTTTTTTTTTTCAACACCCGTAACTTTTGATTTATAACTCCGATCATCGAAATGTTTTCATCAAAATTCATGTTTTTTTTTGCTCTTCAATTTGAGCCTAAATACGATACCCTTCCGACGTATATTTTGAAAGCCGAAAAAATATTTGCATTAACCGGATCGTTTTTCTTATAAACAATCGTAAGTTTTGATTTAAAACACCGATTATCAAAATTGTTTCACCAAAGTTCATATTTTTTTATCTTCATTTTGAGACCTCATTTGATACCTTTCGACGTAGTATTTGAAAGTTCGATTTTATCGCAGGTGTTCACAGCGAATACAGAATACGCATACGTGAATACAAAGAACACAGAATACACAGTAACACAGTAACACACAGAATGTGTGGTGATATTCCATAATTTTTGTTGGTGAATATCAACACAGTAACACCAGAAAAATACAACTGCCAACTTACTCCCTTGTTTTAAAATTTTTATTTTTGATGATAAAGAAAAGAAGAAATTGCTTATGAGGATGGACTAGTATCTCATTGTTGCTACTGTTTCAGAAGTAGCAAAGCAATCACCTGTGCATGTTTCTTAATCTCACTGGTTTACAAGCAACCATATTTTTCTTACAATCTGTCTGCTATGAAAACAGCAACTTATCCAATATCAAGTCCAAAGCAATCACCTGTGCATGGCAAAATTCGAAATTGTTCAGTGTATTATAACTGGGAAAATAAATTCATGAAGGATAAAATTTACCTGAATTTTGTGGTCTTTGAGAAAAGGGTGATCAAGAGAGCTGGCTGATGAGAGATATGAACACAGTCAATGGTGTCTCCATCAAGACTCTGTTTGGCAGCAAAACATTAAACATGGTAATAAAAGCTTTGTACAAGAATCTTTATTCAACAAAAATGCATAGGATTCTTCAGGACTCTGTTTGGCAGCAAAACATTAAACATGATAATAAAAGCTTTGTACAAGAATCTTTATTCAACAAAAAGGCATAGGATTCTTCAGCACTAAAGTGAAACTGATAAACTACACAATTACTAGGAAAAGCAAGATAATAATGGACTAAAGCACCAAAAAAAGGGGATAAGGGAAGGAAAAAATCATTGTGAAACCAAAAGGAAAAAGAAACAAAGGAGCGAAAATGTAGCATTAATTAGCAACAAAATCACAAGAATTCTTTAATCGTATGCTGCTGAGGAAAGGGGAAAAGAACAAAATCTGGAGAATCAGCAGCAATTTGCATCATAAACAGTAAGAAGCTCATTTGCAAACTTATAATCAGCGGCAATTTGCAAAGCTGCAAGACCCTTTTCAATTTGAGCAGAATCTAAGTAGCCCAAATTGCACACAGTAAATTTCTAAATTAAAATCAAAATTAATTGAGACCGGTGACTCAATTTCACCTTCTGCAACTGCAACCAAGTTTCAATTCCAATAACCAAATGACTAAACTAGATCCCCTTCCAAATAAACACTAAATTTTAAGCTTACCTCACTATTCTCCACGAGAGCATCGACCGACTTCAAAATCTTCGTACACAAACTCTGAACATCGCTTTCCGCATCTCGGTGAAAGTTTGCTAAATCAATTGAAAGGAATTTGCAGAGAGCGGAAATGATTTAGCTATGGTGGGGTACGTTATAGTTATATTAGGGGTAATTTAGTCCGAAGGAAAATATTTTGTCCTTAAACCAAAAAAAAAAAGTGTGGATTAAAATTTATTTACAGAACGAAAAGTGGACTAAAGCCTAATAATCCCTAAATAAATATGATCAATGAATAAATAAGAAAAGGTTGAGAAAGACTTTTTTTTCAATCATATTGGGTTAAACGAAATAAGAAAGTGGTTTAAAAGGACAATATACAATTGAATATCCAATAATACTCGATCTCATTTAAAGCACTTTTCCTAATTTTTTTAACCTTGGTTGTTTCTTTCATCAAATATTTAATATGCATTAATGCTGCCCGAATTAATGGGCCGAAACTAATGGTAAATCTGCAAGAATCTCCCATAAAACAATATGTCAGAATCGTGCTTAACCACCATATCAATAAATCATCGTGCAGTTTTTTTCCACTACCTGCTTCGATTTTTGTTTCTGAGCAACAAATCAAAAACAATATTCCGAAATGAAGACGGCGACTAGAGAAAAAAGTTTCTTTTCATTGGCATTCTAATTCCTTACTTGCATGCTTCTCTAATCAAAGCCGATTTTTAGCGACTACTTTCTGGTTTTTAGCCACATTTTGAAGAAAATGTGATTTGCTAAGTCCGGAAGGTATTCAGATTTATTGTTTTTGTTTTCAGAATATCAATAAACTAGTTACCCGAAGCCTCCCCTTTTATGTCTTCTCTGATCGATAGATACAGTGGCTTATTGAAATTGTGTATGCAGTAACAACTAGAAGATGTAGTGACGACAATGAGGAAGATGATAAATGGAGATGCGGTGACTTCATAGATGAAGTAACAAATGACTTTGTATTGTTAAAGTGTCGATGAAGATGCAGTGACACATGATTTGTGTTTCATAAAGTGTTCGTGAAGATGCAGTAACACCTAAATTGGTCTTTATAAATGTGAATGAAGATGTAATGGCACATGATTCGCTCTTCGTAAAGTGTCATTTAAGATGAAGTGACACATGTTTTGGTCTTGAAAAAGTGACAATGAAAAAACAATCACAAACTATTATTGTCACTACATCAAATGTTCAAATGTTTAGCACTTAAAGTGCATCTACACATGTTACTGCATCTTCAACTTCATTGTGACTACATCTTCTATTACTGCATCTTCAATTTTAGTGTTACTACATCATCAACTTAATTTTTATTGTATCTTATGTTACATCTTCATTTCAGTGTTACTGCATCTTCAATTTCATTGTTACTGCATCTTCATTTTCACTCTTATGGCTCGTTTGGATTGCGGTAATGGAATGAAATGGAATGCCTTTTCATTCCATTCCATCAATTTGGCGTGTTTGAAAGTCGGGGAATGAAATTCATTTTGATTCCAACGTAATGAAAAATAGTGATTTTCATTCCATTAGAAAAACTAAAGAATGAATGGAATGGATTGAAAAAATAAACCCTAGAATAAAAAAATCATTTCATAGCGTCACGTGAAAACCACAAAATTAATACTTCTCCTCCTGCTACAAAACCCATCATTGGCAACTTCTGCTTCAGGTATTTCATCTATGCTATTTTATTTTATTTTTTAATTTCATCTCTTCTTCTCTTCACCTGCAACCTTTTTAATTTCATCTCTTCATCGACAAAACCTATCATTGGCTAACCTTCCATTTTTTTTTTCTTTTTCTTTTTGCTATCATGAATCAATGTTGCTACATTATATCCAATATATTAGGTATTTAACATCATTAGCTAATAATTTATCATAAGTTGTGTTCATATTTTTAACTTTATTTGTAAACCAGTAATGAATTCTTTTTAGTAATGGCCAAACTTAAACTAGATATAACTCTCACTAATTTTGTCCCATTTGTGGCGAGGAGGAGGAGACTTCTACGACTTTGTTATTGACCTCACACAATCTGGAAACAATCCATGAAACCCGAATTATTTGAATATATTTTTTGGACCAAGAAATACTAAAGAGTGGTTGTCGGTGCGCTTCAATCGTAAACGGACACCACTAGGAACGAAGAATATGTGCTATCTTTGGAGAGAGACAATGTATGAGATTTGAAAATTACGTAACAAAATGACTTCGAATAAATTGTAAACCACATCCATTTATAGTGGTCACTTAAATGGTTAAGTGCGCCGAAAAATTTGCATTGCATAAGTGAATAATTCTTTCGTTTTTGCTTTGAATTTGCAACTAAACCCGTTTGGTTGAGGTACGTACACTTATAATTTTTTTTTGTTGGTTGAATAAAATAGTAAAGATCCTATTGTTGAATTTGAAAAAAAAAACTAATATTAATTTGCATTTCATTCCATCAAAAATTTGTTGTGCCAAATAATGAAATGAAAAAAAAAAAACCAATTCCATTCTAATGCTAACAAACATTTGGAATGGAATAAAAATGATTCCATTCCATTTACCACCCAAACGCAGTAATGAAATGATATCATTCCATTATATTCCATTGCATTTCATTCCATCAGATTCATTCAATTCCATTATATTCTATCAATCCAAACGAGCCATTAGTGCAGCAGATAAATCTATGAAAAAAAAATTGATTTTCAAAATCTATGCCAGAAAAGATCAAATGATTTCTGTTTTTATCAAGAATTTTTTTGATAGTTTCTCCTCCTGATAGAGGCTCATTCGCTTGCTGGCTTTGGGTTAATGGTTAAAGGTGATGTATGATGTTTATAACTAGTATATCTTTTCATTCTATACAAAAAATGTTTGTATCCTTTTTCAACCAATCGAGATCCTATACAGACCTTGAAGTTGCGAACATTCAAATCATGGATAAAGAAATTTACCTTAGTGAAAATTCATCTTGGGCATTGAGCTTGACAAAAGAGCAAAATTAGTTCAGTTTCAAGTGATATTTTCAATCTACAATCAAAACGACACCAGGGCACGTTTGAACTAAGAATAGCCAAAACTAGTATAATTAATAATAGTCTCAAGGCACGAGCATGATCCAGACTGTGTGATACTCCCCCAGCTAGGCCTCGTTAATGCAAGGTATAACCTCCTCGATGGCAACGCGCTCACGTACCTGCTTCAATTCCCATCCCAAAGATATATCGTTTTTCAAGACAAAAGCCTGAGAAAATGTGAAACCAGAATGACAAGCAATGCAAAACATATGGAACCACCAAATAAGCCCTTATAAATTGAATGATAACAAGTAAAAAGGAAGTGGAATGAACATAGTCACTCCCAAAACAGTACCCGTAACTCCTCAGCTTCGAACTTCTGGCAGAACAAATGCTGAAAAGCAGCAATTGCTGTCTGCAAGAATAATAATAATTATTATTATTATTATCATCGCGACACTAAAGCAGCAGCATCCAAAATAAGGCTATTGATTGTATAATAAGATAAATTCAGGATCATATCCAACTTCAAGATGTTTGTATTCGGTTATACGTTGATTTTAGGTTAAAATAACCTTCCATTACTTGAACAAGCGGACAAAATACCCAAGTTCCCAAGTTCTGTTGATCCTTTTTACCTGTATAGTTTTATCAAAGGTAAAAGCCGAGTCGCTTGCCATTTCCTGGTGTAAAAACTCCATGGCTTTCTCCTTACCATGCTGTGCACTCGAGGCCTGTTGGGAGTGCTAAAATTACTAATGAGCTCAAAACATATGCAAAGTAACTCTACACAGTTATTAGCTTTCACATGCTCAAATAGACCACTTACTTCATATAGAACCTCATCACTGCCTCCTATCAAAGCAACTGCATGAAACAAGAGCAAAAATGAGTGGAAGACGAAGAGGGAGATACATTTGCTACATGTCAAAGGAAAAGGGTCTTACAAACACCAAAAGGTTTCTTGCTACTCTTGTGTAACATTTGACACGGTTCATCAGACGATTCATCACACGGGCCTGCAATGTATTTTTGAACGTCTGCGTTAACCATTAATCAAAAGGTTCAAAACAGGACTTTTTATCTAGAAAACAAATACAATCCCCGAAGTTTTTTTAAGGACTACAATAAACAAATCAACCATGTTTCAATATATATATATATATATATATATATATATATATATATATATATATATATATATATAAAAAATAAAATTGCAAAGATAGCCTTGTCTAAAAAGTTAATAACAACTGAACCAGACGTTTCTGTGCGCAGAAACAAACAAGGAAAAGGGTCAAAGAAAAAGGGTCTTACAAACATACCAACGCTGAAAGGTTCCTCGCTGCTCTTGTTAGACATTTGACGTGATTCACCATACGGGTCTGCCATGTCTGCTTGAAGAATGCGTTAACAATTAATCAAGATTCAAGAGGACTTTAAACTAGAATCTAAATAAGATATCAAAATAAAAACGAACTCTTTTTTTTTTGGAAAAGACATCATGTTTCAATATATATGTAAATAAACAAAAATTCCAAAGAGAACTTGTCTACAATTCTGAAGTATTAGGATATGGAGAAGACCGACGACTACAATACACAATAATTACAACAAAAACTCGAGAGATTGCTAAGGAATCGAGCACACCTTCAACTCTGCTGATTAGAGCGTTCCAGAAACTGAGGAGGGAATATTCTGGGAAATAATCATCTGGATTCGAATTCTGTCCGTCCTGTTGTGAATATCGGTGTAAAAGTTATCTTCTGAAATCTAGAATTATATAGGAGACAAGTACTCTCTCTCTCGCCCAAAAAGTAGATAACAATGCTTAAGAAACGAAGAAAGAGACGACGCACCACACGGACCAGATCTTCGTTCCTGGTTACGACACATATCGTGTCTATACCATGCACACCAACCCACGTGACGTCAAAAAAATTGTCTGCATTACAAAAGGCATTGTTATCAAAGCACATAAGCTACATACATATATATATATAAGCAAGTATATAAAGATGGGTCTTTAAATTAAATGAATCAAAACACCACAGCCACGGCCAGATTTTTTATTATAGAATTGGATTGCATGGTCTAAATTGAACAGTAAGAAGAAAGCCAGATGGTGAATAAAACTTTTGAAAGTAGGTTTCCAGGATGAGGGTTAAAAACTACAAAAGCAATCAAGTGCTTACCATATGAGACAATGCTAGGAATACCGGGCCGGATGCAAAACACGGGCACTGTCACCGATGCAAGTACAAATCAGGAACAAAGAAATAAACTGAAATTATTAATATTTTTTTTAGTTAAAATTGACATTAGCTAAAGGATTTCAGTGTCTACCCGTATCGACGGCAGGTTGGGAGAAAAGGGAAGCCATGAGTCGTCGACCATCTCTACTGCCAAACTGAGGAATATATAAAAGAAATCAAATCAAGAATGAACATCTCTTATATAGGAGGAAACAAATTAAATTGGTATATAGTAGATAAGTGGCTGTGAATATGTTCTCTTACACGAGATGCCAATTCACGACCGATATCTATGAATTCACAACGGTATTTCTTCTGGAATTTATCGTATTCAGGATTTGGTAGCTCATCATCGCTAGATTCCCTGTCAGAACCATATTCGCTCTCACAACGTCGTAGCTCATCATCCCACCAGCTATCATTGTCTTTTAGACGTTTAGCAGCTTGAGCGGGCTGGCCGCTTTCGGTTCTCGGAGTTTTCATACCTGTTTCAAAAAATAGATACTTTCCGAGAAAATAGAAAATTTCCGAGAAGAACTTGGGAATTAAGAGGAAACTTGAAGGAGTAAAAATATGGGAAGAGATTTTATGGTAGAACAAATAAAATAGTATGTTGCATTATCATCAGTCTTTTATAGTCTTTTTCATCGTATATCATTATATATATATATATATATATATATATATATATATATATATATATATATATATATATATATATATATATATTATAGGTTTCTCAACAAAAACAAAAAAATTTCATTACACAATTGGCTTTATAGTTTGTTTTTTATTTTATTTTTATTACAAATATTAGGCTAGAATCACACATATACACACGCATACTTTGTCATGGAAAAGCTTACTCGCTATCGAACCTCTCCTTTCAATCCGTCCTGTAATGATTGACTAAACTTCGCTCTTAGGCTCGACACGCGAACGTTCACCGGGGCTTCAGTCGCCGGCTCCCCTGTCATCAGGTCACCAACTTCCTTGACCTTCAGGCACTGGGCAGGCGTCAGCCCCCATACATGGTCTTTTACGACTTTACGGAGACCTGTAAGAATCACACACACACGCATACTTTTGTCTCCACTGAGACTCGAAAACTAAACCTCCGGGCAGGGGTGGCTACACATTGTGACAAATGGGTCACCCGACCCGCTAAAAAAATATTACAGTGAAAATTATTTTTTAGGTACACATTTTATATTGTACTGACCCCCTTATTTTTATATATTGATCTCTATTGACCCGTATTGAACTACGTGGGGTAACTCCCGATATAACAGTAAAAGCAAGGCGTGTAGGTGGATCAATTATGCCATATTTTTAATAGCAGGTTGGTTACACCTACAACCGAAATGGAAACCGAGCCTTTCGTGGTTCAAGAATGCCGAATCGCACCTGAATCATCATTTGTCAGGACTTTTCGGAGTAAGTTTGCTAATTGACCGAAGTGAAAAGCAAAAATTTTCTGATAAAGACGTTCCTCGGTAATATCATCATGACTCTCGAAGTCATGCGCTGTAGCAATACCAAACCAAATACAACGAGTAGTGGGGTCCTGAGCTAATCCTTGGCTAAACCTTGGAAATCTTAATATAATATATAAATTAAGCTTAATAATTGTAAAATATGATAAATTTCCAACCCGTATCATTAAATTTCTGGAGCCGCCCTGCCTCTGGGTTAATGACCGCGGCATTTATCACTAAAAAAATGATTTTCTTTTGAGGAAAAAAAAGGAGAAATTGAAACTATAAATATGTAAATTGGATAGTGGAAATTGTCGTAAATTTAATTAAAAAAATAAATATATCTTTTGATTTTAACGTCAAAAAATCGTAATTGTTTTACCATATTTTTTCTTTTTGTGTTCTATTTATTTAGACATCTCATTAGATATTTTTCGATGTCGTTTTTTGTAAAAAACAACGAAACAGTGAAATAGTCAATTTGAATTCAATTCCACCGACTGAACAGTGGATTTTGAATAACAAACCGTAGAACTGTTTCACTCAATTTGTATTTTTACTGTCCTGATTCCTATTTTTTTTCCCTCTTAAGTCTTATCTGCCATTTATTCCCACTTCCTCTTTATATTATATGGATTAAGGTTGATAAACTCGTGCATTACACGGCACTATTTCATCCAATAAAAAAATATCTAAATTCATAAACTTGTGTTTCAAACGAATATTGTTTGTGTAATTACATTTGATTAATACGGAAGCAAAAAATTTATGGATAAATTATAGCAAAATGCTGACTAGGAAGGTCCTTTGACGGTTTTCAGCACTCAAGTCTCGGAATAGTAACAGTATAAATGACAGTCATAAGTTATAAGTAAAGTATCAAGGAATCATCAATACATCTGTAAAACTATAATCTCTCTAAGATTATAATCTAAATATGAATATTTTTTTTTTCTTTCGCAAGGTATCATCAGACAATTGTCTGATCGAGACTAATCCTTCGAGCCTTCTTTAATGGTGATTTAAAGTCAGAGACCCATAATACACCTTAAGCAATACTTTTCAATGACGTGCTTATTCTAATTATCAGTTTCCTATGACATATATATATATATATATATATATATATATATATATATATATATATATATATATATATATATATATATATATATATATATATATAGGGCCTGCCCTCCCCTAAGGCCTTCGAGACCGGGTTTTAGGCCCACCTCATTCTTGGGCCCAACTTCGATACATGCCGCTAAAAAAAAAAAATCGTGTAGATTTAATCCGATCCAACCTAAAAAAAATATGTTAATTTTCTTTTTGGTAGAGCTCAAATTTGTTTTTATTCTAATTGATAAAAGCGCCTAATAAAAAATTTACTTGACCTAAAAAAATAGATATATACAAACAAGTTTTATTAATTTTTTGCATATACGGATGTTAAAAATGCGATAAGTGTTGGAAAAATGTAGTCTTAGGATTTGACAGAGAATTAGAAACTCCAAGGCACGTTAATAACGTTGTCTTTTAAGAGATGTTTTGTCCAACACGATTTGTCACTAAGGATCAAATGAAAATCTCTTTCAGATATTATAGGGGTGTTTGATTCAAACAAATGACTTGTTTGAATCAAACCCGAAACACTCAAAGTTTTTCTAATGATGTTGTCAAATTTATGGATTTTCGCCTTCATACTTATGTCTTTTGTGAGGTTGCAAGTACCACATAAACGAATGGATGTCTCTCACTTGCACCGGATGAAAGCATCTGCAACCCTTACATAAAATGGTAAGTACATATCGTGTCGAACCCGCTTCGTTCATGATAACATTAATTCAAATTTAACTCAGTAGCAAACGATAACCAAAATATTTATTTATGAAAAAATATCTAACAATAAGTATGTTTTAAAAAAAAAAAACTAAAAAAAAGCGCCAAATTTTAATCCTGGGAAGCTTGTGCCTAATACAATGAGGTGTCGCCCTGTATATATATATATATATATAAAATTAAGGTGATTAATGTCATTTTCATATTAAACATAATCCCAACAAGATGAATTCTGCTAATGAAAAAGACACACAAAATTCAGCAAAATTAAATGAGAAATTATAGTTTCAGGTCACTGTAGTGTTCCGATTTTTTTTTCAAGTAATATCAGATCTGACATTTTTTTTAGGTCCCACGTGAAAATTTCAATGGGTTGGGATAAAACCATGGAAATTTCCACGTGCTCGAAAGACGGCCCGTGAAAATGCAATTTTTAGTTTTGGTCTCAGCCTGGGGAAATTTGTGTTAGCATGTGGAAATTTCAACAGGTTGAGACGAAAACCGTTGAAATTCCCACGTCCTCATCCTTTTTTTTAACTACTTGATGGTGTTCAACAGTAACATTGAAAACCGGGTTTGGATCCATGTACTGCTGATAAGATTCATAAGAAGAAGTCACATTCTTCACTTGATATTCATTTCTACTGTCTTGAAATCGATCTGGCTGATGAACAAATGGAGCTTCAAATTCATAGGTAAGGACTTTTGGATTGTAGCAAGAAGGTAAATGAGGAGCTTGACGATGTCAGATATCGTCTAGTCAATAATCCGGGCCTAATTAACTCTTGGAATGATTTATCAAAAACACAGAACAACGGGAATGGTGATTTAGGTTTATTTTAGACTGAGCCTGAGAGTTATTTCTCTCAAGTTGCCTACGTATCCAATGTATGTAATTGGAATCAAGTCTTTCGTAGTTCCTTAGGGTTTGTTTATATAGTGGGCGCCTCGCCCTATTTCTTGTCCTGAAAGCACCTATGATTTACTTCCTAGCCCCTAAGGATTAACGCGTATAAATCCCTTTGATTTAGGGATAATTATGGTGAAATTTGATTGACAAGATCAGCGTCCTATAATCATGGGATTCTTTCCATGTTTATCCAATTATATAGTCACATGTTTGAATACCGAAATAAGGAAAGCTCCAGACGACCTGCGCTGAGCTCCTCAGGTCGTCTCGACCTGAGTTACATGACCTATCATCTGTTATGACCGAGCCGGCCTGCGGTGGTCTAATAACGAAGGGCAGGACAGACCCCACCTGGGGTTAGGCCTGTTCTTATTTACTGACACGGGGCCCCTTGGCCTTCACAATTATTACTCTTCTCTATCTCTATTTATTACAAGGTCATTCTCTGAATGACACGTGTCAATGTCTATTCTGACCATCGTCAGAGCTGAAGGCTCAACTACTAGATAGTAATGACAATGAGTGTTGATCATTGTACTGCAGTGACTTGTGGTTGTGATTCTTCTTATTTTTTGATGATGACCATATTCATTGCTTTCTTCATCTTCATGGGTCTTTTGAAGGAAAAAAAAATTGAGATCTGTAAATTGTGGATCCTTGGGATTTTTGATTGAAATGTGCAGATGTTATTGAAAAATGTTTTGTTGAATTTGAACAAGAACTTGATATTTGAATTGTAAACTTAATGAATCAAAACAATCCTTCAGAACTTCTTCACAAACAAACGAAGAAGATGAAGAAATTCAAAACAGAAAAAAGGCGGGAACAATGTATTGGAAAGATTACAATGAATGAGCTAAACTTAAACATAATTGGAACTTCTTAGTTGGTTTCTACAACAGTTAATCGTTTCTATATATAGTGAGGAGTTGCAACTTGCTGTAACAAACTCAACTGCAACTTTCTAACTAACTTTTTCCTAAGTGTTCGACCTAAGTCCCCAATGAACCCAAAACCTTGTTATTCAATTCATTATATCTCAACATGTTTCTAACGAGAACGTGGGAATTTCAACGGTTTTGGTCTCAACCTAACACAATTTTTCCAGGCTGAGACCAAAACTAACAAAATTGCATTTTCACGGGCTGTCTTTCGAGCACGTGAAAATTTTCACAGTTTTACCCCAACTGTTGAAATTTCCACGTGGAACCAGAAAAAAAGTCAGATCTGACATTACCTGAAAAAAAAATACGGGACAGAGACCTGAAACTATAATTTCTAAAATTAAATAGGTAGGGGGAACCGCAGGTGTTCAAGGATGGGAAATGGCTGTCAAAATAGAAAAGAAAATCCAAACAAATGTTGAAGTGGAATGTCCACCGTCCCCACTCCCCGTGTAATGTATGGGCTGCCCTAGATTGGGCTTTTATTTATTTATATATTTTTGTATACAATATCCTAATTAGATCTAACATTGAGTTGTGTGAATCATTTTGTTTATCGTAGATGATTTATTGATAGACTAGCAAAATTGAATGCCGTGTAAAGCACGGCGTGTCCATGCTAGATGTTTAACGTAATGTCAAAAATTATTAAATATAAAATAAATTTTAACTAAAATATCACTCCACACATTTTAAGTACAACACAATATAATTGACGAAATTTAGCCGACATTGATATTATACAACAAATTATGATGTCAATTATTTAACATAACTACAATTATAGTCATACATTTGCTACATATATTCGCACATTAAAAGGTGATACAATTGAGTCCTCCAAAATGGAATAATTTAACTCAAACCCTTCTTCTCAACAAAAAAAAAAAAAAAAAAAACTGGACTGGGCCGATGAACAGTAAAAAAAAGCTAGATGTTTACCGTAATGTCAAAAACTATTAAATATAAAATACATTTCAACTAAAATATCACTCCACACATTTTAAGTAAAACACAATATAAATGACGAAATTTAGCCAGCATTGATATTATACAACAAATTATGATGTCAATTATTTAACATAACGACAATTATAGTATAAAAAAAACTGGAGTGAGCCGGTGAACAGTATAAAAAAATATGGGTTGGATTTTTGGGCCGAATAAACAGTAAAAAAAAAGGCTGGGCTTTTGGGCCGAATAAAAAAAAAAAGAAAAGGCTTTTGGTAGATGAAACGATAAAATACGAACAAAGAAACGAAAACCAATCAAAAAAACAAGTGTCACCAAAGGGGTGACTCTTGCCTTCTTATTATATAGAAGGATATAAGTAATACTACCTCCGTCCTAAAATGTAAGTCCATTTGGGGTTTTCACACTTATTAAGAAAGTTGGTTATATTGGTTATGTGTCGTTAATTTTGAGGAAAAAGTCTAAAATGATCTTTCAATGTTATTAATGCATAATAGTAAAAAGTGGATGGGTAAATAATAAATGAAGAGTAAAATGAGAAAAATGTAATAAATGCTTCATTGGTTATCTAAATTGACTTACATTATGAGACAAAACAAAAAAAGCTAAATGAACTTATATTTGGGACGGAGGTAGTACGATAATATGTGATATTAGGATCACATATGCATATGTTGTGATTTGCCACACATTACGCTATATGGAGAAACGTGAGAAATATCATAAATTCATTACTATAATTCTATGCCCGGAATAAATTCATCACAAAAATCGACAAATATGATGTGATTATGATGTGGTAGTGTGTGTATATACACTATCATTAGGTAGCGGTCTTGGGTAATGAAAAAAAATTCATAAGTTTTACAAATATGATGGGATGATGATGTGGCAATGAGTTCAATGATGCATAATGTTATTATATATTGTGACAATCTTGTTATGACCGTAGCACTACTCAATTCAGAATGATTGTAGAGGGAAACCAACAAGAGCGGACTTATTCATTGTGATTGCCTCGTCCTTTTTCCGTGTGGAACTCACTATTATCGGATTTAGCTAGTGATTGAGTAGACAATGGGTGGGCACGATGTCACGGATTTTATCTAACAAAGCAAACAAGTAATAAAATTTATAAATCCGGTATTCCCCAAGTGTAGGGATCGTAGTATAGCGATTAATACCGGAGTCGATCTCAGGGAATCGGGGTATCTAGTTCATTAATTCTCCTAAGGTTGATACAATTAAAACGAAACTAAAAACGATAAAGATAAACTGGACAGAGGATTGTCGGTCCAAAGCCAGGGAGGATAAAAGCGATAATAAATAAATAAAACTACAACTAAGAAAACAATAAAACTAACTATCATGATAATGACTGAAGCAAATCAACATAGAACAAACATGATCCACCATCCCGCAACCCTTAATTCTTCCTGAGATTATCTTATGATGATTCAATCAAAGTTGTGGTTCACCTAATCAAAGGTATGAATTCTACTTCCGTAAGTAATCCGCCTATCAATCTCATCATCTTCCGATCTATGAGATTAACGCTCTCAAAACAAGGTGCAAGATTTATTAGATCTAACAACCTGAAATCTAACCTATCAACTTCCGTTATGTCAAGGTTAAAAGTCTAATCTTTCCTATGGTGATCTAAGGTTTACACCGATTTCCATCATACGGTAAACATCAAATAGCAATACATCTTCCGATATCGATTGCATAAACAAATAAACAAAGGAAAGAAACAAACTTTAAATTAAACTCACAAAATATCCAAAGAAAGAATAAACGTCACTGGAAAAGTTTCCCATGGTCGCTCCAAGTTCATAGCTTCAAGACAAAGCACTATGGCGTCGAACAAGAACAAAAAAGCGGAAACAAAAACCTAACTAATCCATGACCCCAGCCTCCCCAAAGGGGGCTGGGGCCGCCTAGGGTTTCTCTCTAATGAGTATGTATCAATAAGAGTCAATAATATGTGTCTTAGGGTTGAAATCGCGCCGCTATTTATAGAAAAGTAAGGCGGCTGCTGCTTAAGTCGGCCGTGGACGCCCGTTCTCTTCTCTGGGCGCTCGTCCCATTCTTCTGGACGGAGGTGGACGCCCGTTTGCTTCAGCGTCCAAACTCTCTGTATCAAAATCGCTCCTCCGGACGCCATCCAAGATTCAGACGCCACCCACTGGACGGGACTTGGACGTGCGTTCAGCTCTTTTTTCTTCCAAATTCATCTTGATCTTCATTCCAACTTCATCTCTATCTCTTTCCTTCCATGCAAATCATCATTTGAACATCTTTTAAGCTCCTTTCACCTCACGCAAGCGTGCCTACATCATGATAAAAACATGCAAAATGTAACATCTTACATCTAAAGACATTTATCCACTAAAATCACATAATTAGCTCGATTTTGCACTTTAATACTTATAAAACTCATTTGCTCAATATTTCAATATAAAGCTCGATTTCTATGAGAAACATACGAATATGGAGAGAATTGTTACAAAATATATCCTTATAAAACGTATAAAATCACCCTTAACACACGAGTTTATCATTATCATAGTCTAACGAGTAAAGTAAATATTCCTCGGGATCGGTGAAAATTGTCAACTTTACCGGTGATTCCACATACACAACCACTGAATACGGCATATGGCCTTGAAGGGTTTTCTGGGACGTGTACATTGTTCAAATAGTCCGGATACCTACAGCGTTATCAATTAAGAAAAAACTTATGCAATTAAATAAAAAAAATTGTATGAAGCAAAATGTTAGTATCATTATATTTCTAATTTTTTTTAAGGTAATAAGATGTATGGAAAAATGCAAATTTCTCTCGCGATACATTGAAAATGTTTGATTCAAACGGTGATTATTTTAATCAAATTAGAAACACCCGGAACTAATGATGCTTTTTGAATTAAATTGAATTTCAATTTTTACAAAGACAAAAGTGTGTTACATCCGAACTAGTGTACGCCTTCACGAAACATAACAATCACCTCACTTCGTCTTCACCAAACATAACAATTCACATGAATGTGTCGGTCAATACACCGCCCCTACAGCCCCGGCGCCCGAGAACAAAATAAATTCAACCACCGCCATTAGACTTTATATTTTAACTATTACTAGTGGGCATTTTGGCAATATTGTTTTCCGGTTCGTGAATGATTGTATGATGTTTTGTTGGATAGCATGAGCGGATGTACATGTTTTATGATGGAGTTACGTTACCTCAGTGAGATCCGGGGATTATTTTTTGTTAGTAGAACGATGTATTTTTATTGATAAAAAATGTCTTTTTGTAGATAAAAAATATTGTTTTAGGCTTCGGTGACCCTATTGAAAAAATTTTAGATAACAATATAGTTTTATACTCCGGTGACACCACTAAAACAAATTTCTGGATCCGCCCATGGCCATGTTGAATAGTATCTAATGTATTAGGAATTGAATATACTACATTAATTGGAAATGCATATGTGCCTTCTAAAAAAAATGCATAGATTATGGTTGAAGTTAAGTTGTATTTAAGGCCGGATATAATTAGTAAAAGGGTTTATGACCTTACGGAGATTCACATCATAATTATACAGAAACAAAAGCAAAAAATCAAAGCGAGCAACATGTAAAGACAGATTATGCCGACAAATATATGAAGAAGAGTAGTACCTAATTGTTAGAAACAATAGTCTTGTCGTTGATGATATTTCAAGAATTGGTTTGTCATTAAATAAAAGATCCAAATTATAAGAAAATGAAAAGTAGAAAAGATCCCTCAAAAAAAAAAAAAAAAAAAAAAAAAAAAAAAGATCGAAACCATGTGTATGAAGAAGGAGAGTTTTTGTTCGTGTCTTCCTATCCGTCTGGCAAAATGTGTCAGCTCCCTTGAAGTTATGATGCAAGTAATTATTTGCGTAGAAGAAACGAAACCGACAAAAATATAAAACCATGTTCCAGAAAACCACGAGCTTTAAAGGTGATAAGAGTACAAATGCCTTCTTCATATCGGTCATTTGAGAAGGCGACGGGACAAGTGTAATTGGGTGGCAATGTGTATGGTGTGGTAGGATATAACAAAACCATAGGCTATATCGGTGGTTTATAGCAAAGTCTTTTGTCTTATTGGTTAAGACAAATTAGTTCGTCCATTCGTTTGTCAAGTGAACTTTTAATGTAGTACTAGTTGGGTCGTCCGTGCTATGCACGGGTGTTGCCCATTCTTATATGGGTATGATGTGGTGTTTGGATAGTATATCTTCTTTGTGCATCTATTACGTTGTAGGCATTGAATATACTACATTAGAAATGCAGATGTAAGACTTGGAAGGTAAAGATAACGGCAGGACTTTAAGTTCGAGCATGCGGATATGGTTGAGCCTCCGAAAAGCCCGATAAAATGATATTACAATTTCTTAGTTCTACAAGTAGGATAAATACATAAGTTGTTCCGTTGATTGCAATAAATTAAAAAAAATAAACATGGTAAAAGTAGCGTGGAGGTACAAAATGCTGCCACTATAATTTACTTATAATAATACCCTTTCTAAGAAGGAGGAATTCCTTCATTTGGTTCCCTCTTAAATATCCTACTCATGTCCTGAAAAAAGATACAAAATGTACATAAGAGTAGGCAAAGCAAAAGTGAATCGGTAAGAAAGGATAGTGGCTCAAACTGCTAGCTTTCTCTTGGAAAAATGAAAAACTTATACAAGGATCTTTGTTACCATTGTAATAGACTCTTGCTCAATCCCAACCTATAAAACCACAATACAAAAAAAAAAAATAAAAATAGTATAGACAAAACCATGGAGAAACCATACGAACCCATCAGATTAAAGAAAGAAGAGAGCATTCTTGCACATATGAGAGAGATGCAACCATACGATAGACAAAACCATGGAAGCCAAGAAGAGAGCACCCTTTCAAGGTAGAAGCCACGACAAAACAAAACAAAACCACCACACTACTACAAAAATAAATCAGAACTCAATAGCGCAATAATGGAAAGAGACTATAAGTTGAGGAATTGCACCTACATATTAAGAAAATCGAATGTAATCGCCTGTAAAAATTTGGAATATTAATCAATTTTGAGAACAATAACAGTAAGCATACATCAAATTCACGAATTCCACGGGCATCAATCTACTGAATCACAAAACTATTCAACATTCTTCAAACCAGGGCTGGCAATATTGTGTGAAAGGAACATTCTAACCCCTTTTGTCATTTGCAACACTTTTGCTTCTTAAAGTCTCACCCTGCCTAGAGCTGTTAACGAGCCGAGCCGAGTATTGGTGGTTTGAACTCGACCTCGTTCATTTGTTAAACGAACAAAAAATCATGTTCAAGCTCGGCTCGTTTAAAAGATGAAATGTTCGAGCTCATGTTCGAGCTCGGCTCGTTGAACATATTTTTTGTCTTTCGGCTCGAGTTCGGTTCGTTAAAATATAATGTAAAAATAACAAGTTAGACATTAAAATTATATATATTACACAACTAAAATTACTATAAAAATATCTAAATATTTTATAAATTCAATCTATAATATCTATTAGATTAATAAATGAATTATCCTCTTTTGAGTCAGGGTTACCGTAAATTGATGTATTTATATAAGCATGTTCGCGAACATAATCGAACGTTCACGAACCAAGCTCGTGTTCGTTCATTAAGCAAACGAGCCTACAATCATGTTCGAGCTCGGCTCGTTAAACTAAACTAACAAACGATCACGAACACTAACGCGAGCGAACACGAGCTTATTCACGAAATGCGCTGCTCGCTTAAACAAAGACTAGCCCTGCCAAACACACTGATGCTTTATGAACAAAGTGCTCGTAAGCAATTATGGTTACTCTTTAGCAATTGCAGACGCGCTCTAAGTCCATCAAGGCACAAACACTACACATATTAAACAAATTGTGCACCCTCATGTCAGATTAGTTCCTAACATGCACAATTCGCCTATAGAAACAAGAATAAAAAATGCATCACTCCCCCTCCAGTTCAAAATTCTGGCTTTACGAAAGCAAGGGATTATGTGCACTACAAAGCCAGAAAATGAACTTTCACTCGATATGCTTACAAATACACTGTCCAGTTAAAAAGTGTTATGAAATAAAACATGGACATAGATTTAGAAGCCTTTCGGCTAAAACAACTTGACTGGGAAACAATTGTAAGCTTGTTTATTCACATTTTGGGGGGAACGGGTGGAAAAATTGGCAGTAAAATGAGTTTACCAAATGCCCCCATCTCATGAAATTCCATTACTTCTCTCACTCTGACCACTAATATAGCTAGAATTGCTACTCAATAAAAATAAAAGTAATAAATAAAAAGAAAACACAGTAATTATGCATACCCTTGAAACACATGGAAACACATTTTCCAGCTTCTGCTAAATGCTAATATACCAAACCTGCAAATATAAAGACCTAAGAAAATCAGTAAATTTGAAAACCTCCGGAAATTTCCTAATGTCGGATGTTCTGGAGACATTGTCTAATTTTTAAATCTGAAAAACAAGATAATTATGTAATTGAGACCTTTCAAAGAAATGGAAGCTTTTATCCTCTACTAATGCCTGCAGAATACATCATCCTGAAAAAAGGAGAAAACAACGGGACAAAAACATGCAAAACATCAAGAATCTTGAAAAATCCAGTCCATGTACTTGTTAGATGAAGAAATATATTTTAAAAAATTGCCTAATCGGAGAATACATTCCGGCAAAGGATATGCGGCGACGTGATTTGGAAAGAAGCAGAGATTTGTTATAGCATTTGTGTAGATTTGAAGCAGGGCGAGAGCAAGAAGATAGTTTTATTTTAGGTGGAGGTGGAGTGGCCCTTTGAAAACAGGTTGAGATCACCTGATCGATTTCGGTGTCTAATTTCGATATCTAAAGAAAAACTACGTAGTTTTATGTGTGTTCTTTTTTTCAGAAAATTTAAGGAAAACAAAAAAAAAAACCCAAAATTAAAACACATGAAACTACGTAGCTTTTACTTGTACATCAAAATTAGACAATCGAAATCGGACAGTGATCTCAACCGCTTGAAAACATGTCTCTGATTGGAGGAGAAAGAAGGCAGGCTCGAGCTGTGTGCCAACGTAAAATAAAATAAGGTGATGCACATTACATCGACGAATAACCGTTAAGTAGAAAAATATATTACAATGTTGTTGAAATGTTGTTACTACTTAATGGGATGGAGAACACATTGGGCCACACCTAAAAACATCTTCTCATCACATTAAATTTACAGATTGCTTGCAATGACCACTATGGCACTAAGAGTATCATAGTAGTAATGATATTACACCAAAATTACTAATATGTATGTGATCAAGCATGGAAAGCAAATGGAAGTATCATTTTTGTAATATACATATATATTTTCATGATCCAGATCATAAGCAAAAATGCATTTAATAGTTGTGACTTTAGCATAGACTAAGTCTTGTTTACGGGATGTATTGTTGTGAGATGTAGCAAAAGACAATTATGTAAAAATAAGATGATGCACAAAAGAAGATGAGAAGATCATGTGTGTGCATAATAACCTTCTTTCATTAGATCAGAGACTCGATCATTTCAACTTTCAATAAGACGACAACCTTGTAAATTTAAATGGGAAAAAGAGTAGATTAGTTCAACTTCAAAGTATGAAGTATCCATCAAAATAGGATAAACACCTTATGATATCGTTCAAAGAGCTTTAATTTTGGAAGCATCAAGCTTTTATCGTGTACATTATGTAAGAAGAATCCTGGGAATAACTTGTTGCTGAAAATGATGGAAAGCTTTCTGCTTCAATTGAAATGTACGACTTTTGATGGTAACTAACTACTCAGTATCATAGCAGTTAGCCATTTGCAAAGATATGTTCAAAGGCAATGGTGCTTTTAATATCTCCATGGTTGATGTAATCCATCCGAAGTACCTGTCAATTAATGAGTAGATCTATGAAATTAATGAGTAGATCTATGATTATGATAGATTTTGGGAGGTGTACTTAGTTGATTTGATTCTACAGTAAAGGATTTTTTAGTTGATGGTCGATGGATAGGCGTCTGTATAACAGTAGTATGGTTTCAACCCTGTGTCAACTCATGTACAATAAGCCTACTCCAATTAATTAACATTAAGAAGAGAATGTAATAGATACACCGAAGGAAGGACACCATTACAAACCAACCTGCCAGAAGGAAGGACACCATTCCAGTGTGGGATGCACGCTCTCTCTTGCAGAGATGACCTGATTATGACAAAGCGCTTAAAAAACGAGTCAGATTGATTAAAGTAAATTATCTTTCTTTTTTGGTCCTGTTTTTTGCACCATTTTTATTAAATTTACAGCATTGTGTACTTTGCTGCAAGTTTTAAATTATTCAAATTTGTATTTTTTTTGTCCGTTGAAAAAAAAAACAGTTTGAACTACTTGGTGATGATGAATCAGATTTCATTGTGGAAGAATCAGATTACATTGTACCGAAAGACATCCCAGAAATAGCTGGATAAAAGAAGGACTGGATGTTGCACCGAATCGATACAATATTAAACCCGGTATACACTTGGGACAGCGTTCACAGAGGCAACATTAAGTTCACTTAATCATCTTCAAATCAATTTCTTTTTTAAGATCACGATTTTTGCATGTTTTATCTCTACACTTTTACCTATCATCTCTGAATTCATTATAACATTTTCAACTCATTTCAGCCATATGGAAGATTTTTATTGATTGCACGTTGATAGTTGGAAAATAACATGTTCGATAGAATATGTGGGAAAAAAACATAGATGAGATAAAAGCATCAATATGAAACATCTTGAAACAAAAACAGCTAGAAGTGGCCTTTAATGTTGGTTGTTCAGACATGAGTATTGTTATTTACAAAACTGATGAAATTCATTGTTTATTGGCATGGGATTATTAGGGTTTTAAAAGAACCTGACGAAGGAGAAAGAGCAAGAAAACCGGATGCATACTTGAGAAGTCTATTAGTACAAAAAAATAAATTTACTTTATGACTGTACCGAAAGAATCAAAAGAGACAGAATTTGCTAATCTCACTGCTAATCTTTTTTTATCACAATATCATTTCGGCTGATCTACATAATTTAAATGTGCCGAAGGAACCACACTGGGCCCGTGTCACACGAGAGAGGATTATTTTTAGTTGTGATGAGCCGCCAGTCTCTTTTGATTCTTTCGGTACAGTCACAAAGTAAATTTTCTTTTTTTATACGAATAGACTTTTCAAGTATGCATCTGTTTTTCTTGCTTCTTTCTTGTTCGTCCGTACTTTTAAAATCCTAATAATCTCATACCAATAAACAATGATTTTTCATCAGTTTTGTAAATAACAGTACCAATGTTTGAACAACCAACATTAAATGCAACTTCTAGCTGTTTTTGTTTCAAGTTTTTTTACATTTGCTATCTTCTATGTTTCATATTAATACTTTTATCCCTCATCTATGGTTTTTCCCCCACATATTATATCCAACATGTTATTTTTCCAACTATCAACATCGAAGATTCAACATCCACCCAAAAATATCTGACATATTGCTGAAATGGACTGAAAAGGTAATAATGAATGCATAGATAGACAAAACTGCAGAGATAAAACATTCAGGATAGAAGTACAAAAATCGTGATGTTAAAAAAGAAATTGATTTGAAATTTATTAAGTGAACTTACCATTGCATCTGTGATCGCTGTCCAATGTATACCAGCATACCAGGTTTAATATTTTACCGATTCAATGCAGCATCCAGACCTTCTTTTATCTAGCTAATTTCTATGATGTCTTTTGGTACAATGTAATCTTATTGTTCTACAATGAAATCTGATCATCATCACCAACTAGTTCAACCTGTTTTTTTTTTTTCAACGGAAAAAAAATACAAATTAGAAGTATTCAAAACTTGCAGCAAAGCACAATGCTGTAAATTTAACGAAAATGGTGCAAAACACATGACCAAAAAAGAAAGATAATTTAATTTAACCACTCTGACTAGTTTTTTAAGCGCTTTGTCATAATCAGGGTCATCTCCCATCTTCAAGCCAAATAAACAAAAGTCTGGCAGGAAATTCTTGTACAAAGAATTTCTTACAGAATACAGAAAGAATCTTGTCACGTCCAAGTAATCTCCGATCTGAAAGTTAAGTTCACCGAAAGCTTTGCTGCCATTGTCTAGCCTCCTAGCACTAGGGTAAGAAAAGGTTCTGCCCACCTCTCTAACCACAAAACGCCCACGCTTAGTGGGATAAACAAAAGCAAATGATAGAACTGTATCTCTTCTTCTGGCTTCTGGAGCCACCTCTTTCACCAAATCTGTCAATTCTCACAAAGTTGGCTTCTTGGTCATCTGCTTGCCTGCAAGAACCAAGTGTGAGAATGCAATAAAAGCAAGCACATAATAGAATGAATCTTCAGAAACCATCTCCCATACCTGTCAACTTATCACGATATACAGGTTCTACACCACGACCATTTATAGCGGGATCCATCTCATTAAATAATACACAAATAACTTGAGAGAACAACAACAAAATACTCTTTTTTGAACATCACAACTATAAGGTACTACATTGTATCAATTTAAGATATATAGTTACTACCCTCGTATTTTATTTTATTCTCTTGTCTTTCAAATTTTTTTTTTAGAAATTCTTTTACTGTAACTAAAAAAAGAAAAAGAAACAAACGTCCCTCTTTTTCTTTAACCTGGAACGCATATGAAATAATAATAGAACATAACTATAAAACAAATAACAATAAAATAAAAAGTAGAATATAGCAAATATGGGGAAGGCGCACAAATGACAAAAATTTAATAAATGGAGTGCGGAAGACACAAGAATATTTTCATGATTATAAAGACAAAAATCACAATTATTCTTTAAAATTATTCTTCACGTGTTAATGTTCTTTGTGTTTACAATCATTATTCATATTTACTCTATTCCACATTTTTATTTTCATATTTATTCTTCATAATTATTCTTTTTGTCAAATTAAATTACGCTTTATTCTATTCCGATTTTTGATAATTTTGTCCTTCTGGACAAAAATCTAAGCAAATAAAGCATAACAACTACTACATTCTTAACCAAATATCACAAGTACTGTATGCTTAACAAGCAACATACTGCAACTACTGCCAGCCTCTCTTTTCCTTCTTTTCTACAATAATGATTAATGAGATATAAATATAATATATAACAAGATGATTAAATATGGTTGAACATCCCTTTACCTATGATTTCACCAAAAAGCTCAAAGAACACTTCAAGAAGATTCGTATCCACAAGAAAAGCTCTAAGAATCTAAGCAACCCAGGGCCGGCCCTATAGTGAGGCCAGAGAGACCGTGGTCTTAAGCCTTACTGGGTGCGGGAGCCTTGCTTCATACAGATGCTGCACAAAAAAAAAATTCGTGTAGATTCAATCCGGTCTATCCTAATATAATATTTTTTTTTTTTTGATAAAGACCCAATTTTTTTTTACTCCCTTCATGAACTGATGCATGTATTGGTTCAGGTCGAACTCCGTTTCTTTGCGATAACATTATTTCGTTCGGCAACTCTTATGCAAGAGATTACAAAAAATATTTATGAAAAAAATATCTAAGAAAATGTCCTAATAAAAAAATTTACTTGGCCCAAAAGACTACTTTGTACGTATGTTTTGAGACTATCAATCAATTGAATTTTGTATTTACGGATGTTAAAAACGCGATAAGTATGTTTTCAAAAAAAAAAAAAACAATTTCAACTAAAATGCCCAATTCGGAGACTTGGACTTAAGCCCAATCAATGCGAGGGCCGGCCCTGAAGCAACTCATTACGAATCTACAACCAAAATGAAACTCTACGATTACTACAACATTTAAAGCATAAAAAGCTAAGAAAAAGCTCAAGAACACATCTAGATCTAGACAAATGGGTTTTCGAAACTCTAACCCGATCGGAGTAAACTTGTATCAAAATTACACTCTCATCAAGGGAAGCATTTTGATGTAATTGTCTTGTGATTTCGACGGTCGGATCGCCAGGAAATTGTAAATTTCCCTTTCTTCTTTCTCTTTTCCTTCTTTTCTTTTTCCTCTCCATTTCTCTCTCTCTCAGCCGACTACTCTTGTTTTGAAGAGGTGAAATGGAATAAAGAAAGGGTTTTGGGTGTGTGGGGTTTAAATAAAGGTTGATAAAATCCCCGTTTTGCCCTTACTAAAAGTTACACTTTTAAATACCATAAATACCCTTTAACATTTATCTTGACTCGATTTGTTTAAATAAAACATAACTATTAAAAAAATATCGAGACACACAAAATTGTAAAATGACTTTTATACCTTTAGATACGGGGTTTCACCAGGGGCGGCTTTACATTGGGGGTTCCGGGTGCGACCGACCCCCTAAAATAAAAATATTGTGTATAAATAGTAGAGATTTTTTTTATAAACAGATATGTATATATATATATATATATATGAAATTGACCCCCTTATTTTTATGTATTGACCCCTTATTTTTTTTATCTATTTCCCCATTATTACATGTATAGAATTGAATATGTAAATATATGTGATACGGAAAAAAATTAACAAATTTCGATCCCCACGTCCGAAAATCACGCAAATTACCTCTGGATTATCACATTGAGATCTGTAAATTGTGGGTCCTTGGGATTTTTGATTGAAATGTGCAGATGTTATTGAAAAATGTTTTGTTGAATTTGAACAAGAACTTGATATTTGAACTGAAAACTTAATGAATCAAAACAAACCTTCAGAACTTCTTCACAAACAAACGAAGAAGATGAAGAAATTCAAAACAGAAATAAGGCGGGAACAATGTATTGGAAAGATTACAATGAATGAACTAAACTTAAACATAATTGAAACTTCTAAGTTGGTTTCTACGGCAGTTAATTGTGTTTATATATAGTGAGGAGTGCAACTTGCTGTAACAAACTCAACTACAACTTCCTAACTAACTTTTTCCTTAAGTGTTCGACCTAAGTCCCCACCCAAAACATTGTTCTTCGGTCCTTAATATCTCAACATGTTTCTAACGAGAACGTGGGAATTTCAACAGTTTTGGTCTCAACCCGTTGAAATTTCCACGTGCTAACACAAATTTTTCCAGGCTAAGACCAAAACTAACAAAATTGCATTTTCACGGGCTGTCTTTCGAGCATGTGGAAATTTCCACAGTTTTACCCCAGACTTTTGAAATTTCCACGTGGAACCTAAAACAATGTCCATAGCTGACATTACAATACGGGACAGAGACCTGAAACTATAATTTCTAAAATTAAATATGTAGGAGGACCCGCAGGTGTTCAAGGATGGGAAATGGCTGTCATAAATAGAAAAGAAATCCAAACAAATGTTGAATTGGAATGTCCACGGTCCCCACTCCCCGTGTAATGTATGGGCTGCCCTAGATTGGGCTTTTATTTATTAATATCCTGATTAGATCTAACATTGAGTTGTGTGAATCATATTGTTTGTCGTAGATGATTAATTGATAGATATAAGTAAGACGATAATATGATGACGACGACAAATTAAGTCACCTAATTAATTCGGGCCTGAGTAAATCTAATGAGGAGTACCCAAAACCCTAATGCATTAAGAACGTGTTGTAGATTTTAAGATTTGCATACCGAGTCTAAGAAATTGTCTTGGATTCGCTTACGATATCCTGTATTTTTCGTGAATCGCCTTATGTAGCTTCTGGAGCACTGGTATTTATAATGATAATGCCTGCCCTAACCCTAATGTTAGGTCGGTCTAGGCTATTGTCACATTTAACCTTCATTGGCCTTGCCTTTTGCCCAAGTTATCATGCGGATAGTGGCCTCCGTAGCTGGTTCGGACTCTGTCCTCTACGCTGACTTATCCGGCTTACGGTGGTCGAGCGGGGACCCTCGTCCTACACTGCTTAAAAGTCCACTTTGACATCCGCACTTCGATACTTATTCATATCGTGGGGACCAACCGTTAGACGACACGTGGAGGGATGAAACCCTGTATCGTCATATGTGATATTAGGATCACATATGCATATGTTGTGATTTGCCACACATTACGCTATAGGGAGAAATGAGAGAAATATCATAAATTCATTACTATAATTCTATGCCCGGAATAAATTCCTCACAAAAAGCGACAAATATGATGTGATGATGATGTGGTAGTGTGTCTATATACACCATCATTAGGTGGCGGTCTTGGGTAATGAAAAAAATCATAATTTTTACAAATATTATGGGATGATGATGTGGCAATGAGTTCAGTGATGCATCATGTTATGTTAATTATTTATTGTGACAATTTTGTTATGACCGTAGCACTATTCAGTTCAGAATGATTGCAGAGGGAAACCAACAAGAGCGGACTTATTCATTGTGATTGCCTTGTCCTTTTTCCGTGTGGAACTCACAATTATCGAATTTAGCTAGTGATTGAGTAGACAATAGGTGGCACGAGTTTGGTTATTATATCAATATCATAGTCTGATGAGTAAAGTAAATATTCCTCGGGATCGGTGAAAATTGTCATCTTTACCGGTGATTCCACATACACAGCCACTGAATACGGCATATGGCCTTGAAGGGTTTTCTGGGACGTGTATATTGATCAAATGGTCTGGATACCTACAGCGTTATCAATTAAGAAAAAACTTAAGCAATTAAATAAAAAAAATTGTATGAAGCAAAATGTTAGTATCATTTTATTTCTAATTTTTTTAAGGTAATAAGATGTATGGAAAAATGCAAATCTCTCTCACGATACATTGAAAGTGTTTAATTCAAACGGTGACTATTTTAATCAAATTAGAAACACCCGAAACTAATGATGCTTTTTGAATTAAATTGAATTTCATTTTTACAAAGACAAAAGTATGTCACATCCGAATCAGTGTACGTCTTCACAAAACATAACACTTCATCTTCCCGAAACATAACAATTCACATGAATGTGTCAGTGAATACACTACCCCCACAGGGACCCCACCTCCCCCCAGAACAAAATAAATTCAACCACCGCCATAAGACTTTATATTTTTACTATTACTAGTGGGGGCGCCTGTGCTATGCACGGGTGTTGCCCATTTTGGCAATATTGTTTTGCGGTTCGTGAATTTTGATTGTATGATGTTTTGTTGGATAGCAGGAGCGGATGTACATGTTTTATGATGGAGTCACGTTACCTCAATAAGATCCGAGAATTATTTTTTGTTAGTAAAACGATGTTTTTTTGTTGATAAAAAATGTCTTTTTGCCGAAAAATGCTGTTTTAGGCTTCGGTGACCCTATTCAAAAAAATTTAGATAAAAATATAGTTTTATGCTCCGGTGACACCACTGAAACAAATTTCTGGATCCGCCCATGTTGGGTAGTATCTAATGTATACGTTAATAATATTCAAGAATTGGTTTGCCATCAAATAAAAGATCCAAATTATAAGAAAATGAGAAGTAGAAAAGATCCCCTCAGGAAACAAAAAATAGAAAAGATCGAAACCATGTGTATGAAGGAGGAGAGTTTTTCTCGTTTTTGTTCATGTCTTCTTCCTATCCGTCTTGCAAAACGTGTCAGCTCCCTTGAAGTTATGATGCAAGTATTTATTTGCAAAGAAGAAACGAAACCGACAAAGAGATAAAACCATGATCCAGAAAAGCACGCGCTTTAAAGGTGATAAGAGTACAAATGCCTTCTTCATATTGGTCATTTGAGAAGGCGACGGGACAAGTGTAATTGGGTGGCAGTGTGTATAGGGTTGTAGGATATAACAAAACCACAGACTATATCGGCGGTTTATAGCAAAGTCTTTTGTCTTATTGGTCAAGACAAATTAGTTCGTCCATTCGTTTGTCAAGTGTGGTTTTAATATAGTACTGGTGGCAGCATACCGTACGATGCACGTTTGTTGCGCTCAACTGTAGTTGCGATGTAATTGCAGCGTAAAATAAAGTAAGATGATGCATATTACATCGTAGGTAACAGTTAAGTAGAAAAATATATTACAATGTTGTTTGAAATGTTGTTACTGCTTAATGGGATGGAGTGGAACACATTGGGTCATTGATAATTGTGAGGTAGAAAAATGTACTAAAGCAACAATTGCATTAAGGTTTAAATCGTCCATGGAAAAAAGATAGCAATTAACGTTTAAGGTTTAAATTATCCAACATAATGTCTTTTATACATAATTTTAAACAGACGGATAAAAAATAAGTATGGAGAAGGCACCACCAATAGAACACTAAAATTGTAATGGAAAGTGATAACAGAACAACCAATGCAAGTCCAGCCATCCACGTATCCAAATCCTCAACCTTTCCCAAGCCCGCCACACCTAAAAACATCTTCTCATCATATTATATTTACAGATTGCTTGAAGAGTATCATAGTAGTAATGATAGAACACCAAAATTACCAATATGTATGAAATCAAGCATGAAAAGCAAATGGAAGTATCATTTTTGTAATATACGTATATATTTTCATGATCCAGATCATAAGCAAAAATGCATTTAATAGTTGTGACTTTAGCATAAACTAAGTCTTGTTTACGGGATGTATTGTTGTGAGATGTAGCAAAAGACAATTATGTAAAAATAAGATGATGCACAAAAGAAGATGAGAAGATCATGTGTTTGTGCATAATAACCTTCTTTCATTAGATCAGAGACTCGATCATTTCACCTTTCAATAAGACGATAACCTGTAAATATAAATGGGAAAAAGAGTAGATTAGTTCAACTTCAAAGTATGAAGTATCCATCAAAATAGGATAAACGCCTTATGATATCGTTCAAAGAGCTTTAAATTTGGAAGCATCAATATGTTATCGCGTACATTATGTAAGCAGAATCCAGGGAATAACTTGTTGCTGAAAGTGATGGAAAGCTTTCTGCTTCAATTGATATGTATGACTTTTGATGGCCTTAATTAACTACTCAGTATCACAGCAGTTAGCCATTTACAAAGATATGTTCAAAGGCAATGGTGCTTTTAATATCTCCATGGTTGATGTAATCCAACCGAAGTACCTGTCAATTAATGAGTAGGTCTATGATTATGATAAATTTTGGGAGGTGTACGTATTTGATTTGATTCTACAATAAAGGATTTTTTAGTTGATGGTCGATGGATAGCGGTCTGTATAACAGTAGTAGGGTTTCAACCCTGTGTCAATTCATGTACAATAAGCCTACCCCAGTTAATTGACATTAAGAAAAGAATGTTACAGAGACACTGAAGGAAGGACACCATTGCAAACCAACCTGCCAGAAAGGACACCATTCCAGTGTGGGATGCGCGCTCTCTCTTGCAGAGATGACCCTGATTATGACAAAACGCTTAAAAAACGAGTCAGATTGATTAAAGTAAATTATCTTTCTTTTCTGGTCCTGTTTTTTACACCATTTTCATTAAATTTACAGTATTGTGTACTTTGCTGCAAGTTTTAAATTATTCAAATTTGTATTTTCTTTTTGGTCCGTTGAAATTTAAACAGTTTGAACTTCTTGGTGATGATGAATCAGATTTAATTGTGGAAGAATCAGATTACATTGTATCAAAATACATCCCAAAAAATAGCTGGATAAAAGAAGGACTGGATGCTGCACCGAATCGATAGAATATTAAACCCGGTATATATTGGGACGGCGTTCACAGAGGCAGTGGTAAGTTCACTTAATCAACTTCAAATCAATTTTTTTTAAGATCACGATTTTTGTATGTTTTATCTCTACACTTTTACTATCATCTATGAATTCTTTATTACATTTTCAACTTATTTCAGCCATATGTCAGATTTTTATTGGTTGCATGTAGATAGCTGGAAAATAACATGTTGTATAAAATATGTGGGAAAAAAATATAGATGAGATAAAAGCATCAATATGAAACATTTTGAAACAAAAAAGCTAGAAATGGCATTGAAACAAAAAAACAGCTAGAAGGGGCATTTAATGTTGGTTGTTCAGATATGGGTATTGTTATTTACAAAACTGATGAAAATTCGTTGTTTATTAACATGAGACTATTAGGATATTAAAAGAACCCGACGAATGAGAAAGAAACAAGAAACTGGATGCATACTTGAAAAGTCTGTTCGTATAAAAAAGTAAATTTACTTTATGACTGTACCGAAAGAATCAAAAGAGAAAGAATTTGCTAATCTTTTTATCACAATATCATTTCAGCTGATCACTGCTAATCTTTTTATCACAATATCATTTCGGCTGATCTACGTATTTTGAATGTGCCGAAGGAATCACACTAAGCCCGTGTCACACGAGAGGATTATTTTTAGTTGTGATGAGCCGCCGGCCTCTTTTGATTCTTTCGGTACAGTTACAAAATAAATTTTTTTATACGAATAGACTTCTCAAGTTTGCATCCGTTTTTCTTGTTTCTTTCTCGTTCGTCCGTTTTTTTAAAATCCAAATAATCTCATAGCAATAAACAACGAATTTTCATCAGTTTTGTAAAAAACAATACCCAATGTTTGAACAACCAACATTAAAGGCCACTTCTAACCGTTTTTTTTTTTTTATCTATGTTTCATATTAATACTTTTATCCCTAGTCTATGGTTTTTTTCCTACATGTTATATCTAACATGTTATTTTTCCAACTATCAACGTTAAAGATCCAACATCCAGCAAAAAATCTGACATATTGCTGAAATGGGCTGAAAGGTAAAAGTGAATGCATAGATAGACAAAACTGCAGAGATAAAACATTCAGTATAGAAGTGCAAAAATCGTGATGATAAAAAAGAAATTGATTTGAAAATTATTAAGAGAACTTACCGTTAAAAATGTGAACGCTGTCCAATGTATACCAGGTTTAATATTGTACTGCAGCATCCAGGCCTTCTTTTAAGAAAGTCTTTTGGTACAATATAATCTGATTCTTCTACAATGAAATCCAATCATCATCACCGAGTAGTTCAACCTGTTTTTTTTCCAACGGACAATAAAAAATACAAATTAGAAGTATTCAAACATGCAGCAAAGCACAATGCTGTAAATTTAACGAAAATTGTGCAAAACACAGGACCAAAAAAGAAAGAAAATTAATTTAACCACTCTGACTCGTTTTTTAAGCGTTTTGTCATAATCAGAGTCATCTCCCATCTTCAAGCATAAACAAAAGTCCGGTAGGAAATTCTTGTACAAACAGTTTCTTACAGAATACAGAAAGAGTCTTTTCACGTCCAAGTAATCTCCGATCTGAAAGTTAAGTTCACCCAAAGCTTTGCTACCACTGTCTGGCCTCCTAGCACTAGGGTAAGAAAAGGTTCTGCCCACCTCTCTAACCACAAAACGCCCACGCTTAGTGGGATAAACAAAAGCAAATGATAGAACTGTATCTCTTCTTCTGGCTTCTGGAGCCACCTCTTTCACCAAATCTGTCAATTCTCGCAAAGTTGCATCCATCGATGTATAGATTTGGACTTCATCCTTGGGTACCTTTCCTCTAACAGCAAAATCTCCATCAGTATGATGGCCTGTTACCTTGGTGAATACTCAAAGCAGCAAGAAACAGATCTTCTCACGATCGACGGGCTGAAAACCAAGACCGTGTCGAGATGACGAAGGCGGTGGGACCTCTCGCCTCCGGTGGATACGGTCGGCCTAAAGAATTACCAACCGACTGATATGAACTTACCATCTTTTTCATACACCTAAAGAATTACAAGAAAGTGGGAAGGATTTTCAAAAGGACATAGGATTGAAGATCCATGACTCTAAACTTCTGATTTTATTAGCTTCTAAAATCTTTGGTACATGTAAGCAGAAAATTTGTGATTATATGGTTTAATAAGTACCTGCTGTGTGCAAAAGATTTATTTTTCTCCTCTTCAAGTTCCTGCAGCTTTGCTTCAGCCACTCGCTTCTGACTCAATCCTTTACCCCATTCCAGCCTTATTTCCTAAAAGAACCAATATAAAGAAGGAAGAGCACTTGAACATCACAAAAAGACACCAGGATCACAAACGCAATATAAAACTGAAAGTAACTAAGACTTAAAAACGCAATCAAACTAGTCCCAGACACAATGTTGCCAATTTGTCAGTTCACTACTATAACCAAAGAACGAGCTAAACCTTAGCTAAACTTCTAAATATCACATGCATAGCAAGTAAAATCAGAAAGTGAAAAAGGTAAACATTGGGATGCATCTGTTTGGATATGAATATTATTCGGAGAAATTCATATTCATTGAATAAATTTTGATTGAAATGTTTTTTGGATTGGATCGGGATTCGTATTGAATAAAGTAAATGCCATTTACTCTGAGAAAAAAAAGTAAGAGAGAGATAAAAATAAATTACTTTATTCAATTAATAGAGTTGTTTTATTTGGATTGAAAGGAACGGATGAATACATGGTTGCCCAAACGCTCTCTAGGATGTCCAAGCAATTGGACATTAGTGGTGTGGAAATAGTTTTAAGATGATGTTTTGAAATAGTTTTTGTTCAACTACCAACTCACCTAAAAACTTGAGTGTCGGGGATTAGTGTAATTTATACATGTATATCTTAAAGCGTACCCTCATGTGTGAACTTGTGAACACGTGGGACTTGCATAGACATGATGTATTATAGTTCACATGCTCATCAATAGAACCAGTATTTTTGTAGTAGCAAATTTAACTTGTGCAACAAAAATACTAGTTTTTTAATAAAACAGGCTAAGAACAGGGTTTGAAACCCGTATCTTCTGCTCCGATAACATGTTAAATCTAAAAGCTTAAGTTGTTAAGGAGAAGTGTAATTTACTATACATTTATATCTTAACGTTTTTTAACTAAACACTTGCCCTAAAAGAAAAGTAAGTTTTAAGGCGAAGATCATCCAAAAAAAATTGCATAGAAGAAATTTTACCTTAGGCTTATCTTCCTTCTTCTTTTGGGGTTTCAAAAATTCCTCCTTGGTCATCTGCTTGCCTGCAAGAACCAAGAGTGAGAAGGCAATAAAAGCAAGCACATAATAGAATGAATCTTCAGAAACCATCTCCCATCTTCAGTAAATAATCCAAACATTAAAAGAGAGACAAGACATACAACTGAAGTCATACTAAAGACCATGACTTGACTAGCAGCTTGAACATATCAGCAAGTACTAAACAGGCAATAAGCACATAAAGTAGTTTACCTTGACCTGTCAGCTTTTTGGGTTTTAGCAATTTCTTCTTTCACATCTTGACCTGTAACCAGTCAAGTTAACGGCTGATGTTTGGGGATGGATGTTCCTTTTGGGTGTTTTCTTGATGGAGAGAGGTCCGACTTGAAGGACGTCTGTGCAGCATTATTCTGGCTGGAATTCTGAGACCTTCTAGAAAAACGACCCTCTGACACAGACTTATCCTTCTTGGGCTTCCTTACGGGAGAAAGATCATCTGTTGAAGTGCGCAACTTATATCTAGGTGAAACAGAGTCATTGCAGGCCCTCCCCCTACGAGGAGGCGATAAATCAGCAGCTGCTACTTTTGAAGGCCCCGCCTCAATATCAGGTGAAGGCGAATCATTCTGTACCCGTTTTTTTATTGATGATATTCATACTCCTAGAAGACGATTGTGGATGAAATAAGTTGTAGCAATTTAGGAATTCCAGTGAGCTAAACTCACTAACACAAGTAGTCATCAAGATGTCTAAACACTCTAAAATAAGCAGCAGCAACTGAGACACTTGCAGTTTGCAAAAATTACCAAAAAGACGAGTTATTTACTAGGAAGAGTAATCTGGAACACAAAATCACTGAGTGGATCAAATTTTGGGCTCTCTACAGCCTAAATCCACATCACATAGTAGGTGATTACTTATTCGATGGTTGTTAAATAGAATACTAAAAAGCACTGTCTCACATAGCTAGATGGGCAGAAATAACGATACCAAAAAGCCTTTTAACGTTCATGACGGATTCACCAGATACATAACTAACACAACTCAAGTTGATCCCAACAAAAGACTAAAAAGAAAAAATGCAGCATATGATAGGCAAGAACAGGATGAAATTAATTAACCAATCGATGAACTGTGAAATTACGACGTGCATTGTGCGTCATAATTTACCATTTACGACGTGCGTCTGCGTGTCGTAAAAACTCCCCTTTTTTACGACGTGCTGCACGTATAGTTACCATGTGCACTTTCACGTCTTAAAATGACTCGTTTATAGCGTGTTGCGCACATAATTTGATTCCCGCCAATTGATTTACGACTCGTTTATAGCGTGTGTTATCATATTCTTATACTGAACGGTTAGACTCAAGAGGTGAGACAGATTAGACACAACAATGCCAAAGAAACAGATTACCAAGATAAGTTCTCATAATCTAATTTTACTTAACAGATTAATTCAGAACATATTTTTAGAAGCAACTAACTTAGCAGTATCAGATCTACATATAATAATATCACAATGAATCTTAGAGACAAGGAATTCTAAAATGCTTGCCTGGGCACCAAAGTTCAATTAGAAGAAATACGAGCCAAACAATCAACATCAAAGAACAACACCGCCACCACCTCCCCACAACCCCGCCCTACATAAAGATGAGGATATGCTCGGCGATGACGATTTGCTGCCTATATAGATGCTCCAAACACATAAGCGTCATAGAATTTCAACTAAGGAATAAGACGTAAAAACCACAACAGGGCAGAAAAAAGAAACCCGATAAAGGCCAGCCCTAGCAGAACACATCAGGCCATGTTATAAACACCTTAAGATAAATTGTGTAAGGGTTGTCTACTACACACCACTCCTCCCATCTGCAAGTGCTGAAGGATACATTTATCCGCTTGAAGGCTAGAAATACGGTATAACTTTCAGCAACACTCTTTTAAGGTTTATCAACAAAAAGCAATGTTTTATGTGATAGTAACATGAGGAAGACACCCTTACAAAATGTGAGGAATTCACTATCAATTCAGCACATGATAGTGAATTTTTTAGATCAATTGCAACGCACAAAATGAAGATATATACAAGCAACTAAATAAACACAAAATACCCAAACAACAAAGCCCATCCCTCATCCCCTCAGACTCTCAACCTCCATGAGCTACAACCGCAAGCAAAATAGAAGGATAAAATGTAAGTTAAATCTACCTCGTCCTCATAAACAACGATTTTTAATCCAGTAAACCCGACAAGCAGCATATCGTCATCGCTTTCATGGTAGAAAGACTACCTAAATTCGCCCTTCAACTCCAATATCAAGATGGATAACAATAAATTCTGAGAGCACCCCTGCCTCGGGAAATTCTTAGTGTGATGACTCCTATACAAGACTCCCATTAGATTTGTCTACGCGTGTGCTTTTTTTTTCTCTCACATCTGCTAGAAATCTAATGGCGGGTTCACTGTAGTGAAATTCTCACCTAAGCACTTCCCCCTGCCTCTTCTCACTTCTTAACATCAGCACATATGTGTACTCACTCTCCTTCACAGAAAAGAAACAACAAGAAAAAAAGGAACCCTACCACAAACAGCCTACAACTAGCGAATCCAATTTGACTTTTAGAAAACAATTATAACTAAAATCCTCTTCTGTGACGACCCTCATTCGGATATCGAGACCTTAACCGGAAAAGGACGTCCGACGCATATATAATTAAAATAAATCGATTATATACGTAAGTCTGACATCATCAACACCGTAAAAACAAACGGAAAACGAAAAACATAGACTTTAAAACTTGGTGATTACTTCCACGATCGATAAATGAATGACAGTGCCACTAAAACAAGATCCCAAGACATAACACACAAGATTGAATATCCATTAAATTAAAACAATCTCCATATTACAAAGCCAAGGTGCAACTATCTCAGAACTATTACAAAAGGGAAGAGAATATTCTATACCATTGCTACCACAACAAAGGACTAACATGTTTTAGCTTTTAGTTTCATCACGTATGTATTTAAACGATTAATCTAACCACTTAAGTTCATTGCACATAGAAAGCTTCTTAGCGACCACTAGACATTAGACAAACTCTACATTACACTACTTAAAGACATCGCATGTAAATATTGGAATCTAATCCAATACCCACGAGGCTAAGGAATAAGGCTTCCGTGATCCCGAGTATCTCCTCCCCCCCTCTGTAGGCCTCTCCACAACGCACCGGCCATCAATACACCGTAAAACCGAACTTTTAACTTCATATAACATTTAAGACGTTGAACTCAAGTCAACATCTCATAAGGCTTTAGCGTAGAGTGTCTAAATGCTCCCGTGAGACACTGCACGTGCAGTCAAAGTCACTAACACGCGTCTGACTAACTTTACAACAACCCACAATAATAATAATAATAATAATAATAATAAAGAAACCAACGTCTCTTCTTTTTTTTCTAACCTGGAGTGCATACTAATTGGGAAAAAGAACTCAGCTTATGGTAGTAATAATAGAATAGAAATTAAATAATATAAAACCTATAACAAACCAATAGATTCACATCCCAAATTACTACTTGTGCTCTGCCGACGTGAATTCTACAGGATGTTGGGGGTTTTTTGAATCATCAATTATACTTTTAAAAATTATGTCTAACAACATGAGAAAATTAATCGGACACCCTTTACCTCAAATCTTTGAAAAAAATATGATATTCAACTTGAATCTTCAAGATCTTGAAATTCATTGTTTTAGGTTGGAGTTTTTAGGGTTGTTTTTGATAAAGTGATTGAGTAATAATTATAAAGTTAAGATATTTTTTAAAATTTGTGTAGATTATGAAATGATTGGTGAAATAAAGTAGTATAATAAATAAAATAATGGTAAAAATGTTATAAAGTTGATGAGGTGAAATCTTTGAAAGATAATTTAATATTTTTTTTTATTTAATTTGTAGTTGAAGAAATGATTAGTAAGAGAATCAGTAAGATATGATGGATGAAGAATATAAAAACTCCGAAAAAAACTCTAACGAAAACAAACGGAGGCTTACAGATCCACAAACAACTCACTTCGAATCTACAACCAAAACGAAACTTTACGATTACTACAATCTTGAAAACATAAAAAAACTAAGAAAATCTCAAAAACACATATAGATCTAGAAAATGGATTTCAAACTCTTACCGATCGTAGAAAGCTTGTATCAAAACGAAGACTCATCTTGGTAAACATTTTGGTGTAAACGATTTGTAACTCCGACGATTTGTAATTCCGATGGTTGGATTGACTCTTTTTCTTTCTCTCTTTTCTTCTTCCCCTCTCTTTTTCTTTCCCTCATTCTCTCTCTCTTGCAGCCGGCCCTTTCTTTGAAATGAAGAGGAAAAGGGTTTAAGGGTTATGTGGGTTTATATAGGGGTTGGTTCAATTCCCGTTTCGTCCTTACTAAAAGTAACATTTTTAAAATACCGTAAATACCTTTTAATAATTACATTGACTCTATTTATTTAATAAAACAAATCCATTAAAATTATCGTGACATATATAAAATCGTAAAAGACTTTTTTATATACTTTTATCGAGATACGGTGTCTCAGTATCGGGATCATCATTGATCATGGTGTCTGACGGGTGGTCATTTGCGTCGGGGTGGCCAGCGCTGAACGCATCGCAGATGGTCAATGGATCTCAAAGGTGAATGCATCTCGCTGTCGACTTCATCGGCGCTGCTGCGCATCGTGGTGTCACCGAATGAAAAAAAAAAAAAAAAACCTTTTAGGGTCAAAAAGAAAACAAAACGTCTAGAAAAATTCGTCCAGAAAAAAATATGTCCAGAGAAAAAAAAAAAAAAAAAAGGTTTGTTTTGGCCTACATGTCTTTCATTTGTGTCTTTTATAACCAAATAAGATTAAGTCATCCTATTTGTGTAATTAATTATACTATGTGTCATTTTTGACAATTGTCCCAAAAATATACATTTCCAATGCATCAAAACACCAAATGTCATTTTGGAACTCTAATAACCTACAATCAATGTATATTTACATTTTCAATATAATGTATTTAATGATTATAAATACATTCAAAATATTAAAGAAAAACAATCTAGTCATTACATACTATATTTCAGACATTTTAATTATTACCTTTTTTTAGTTTGTGTGTGTACACAAAAAAAAAAGCCAATTAATTCTATAAATTAAAAAAAAGCGAGCGAGTATCTATAGCGCTACAAAAATAAGATAGATACTGATATTAAAATATGAGTAATATATTAAAGGCGGTTTAGTTGATAGGAGTTGAATAGTTATCCAATAAGGCATCCCCTAGCTTTCATATTCATATAAGATAAGATAGAACACCGTCGGTCTCGATTTTTATACCTACTGACGAGGCAGAAACAAATCACGGCCGTCTCTTTTTTATACCAACTCAAGAAGTATAAATACTACATCCGGTCCAAAATATAAGTCATCGTTGAGCTTTAGACGCATATTGGGCGAGCGATAACTAATCGAATCGCTTACACTATCACGACGAAATTACCCATTGCTTACACCGCAATCGATGAACAAGCTAGTGAGAGGTAATTTCGCTACGATAATAGTAAAAATTGATTAGTTATCGCCTCCCTTAATACGCGCAAAGCTTAATGCTGATGATTTATATTTTAAAACCGGAGGTAGTACATCACAGCCGACAAGAATTGCTCAAACAGACATTGAAATTGATCGCATACGATTGAAGATCAACTGACGAACGATGAATCTGCCTGAAGATGCTGTTTTTGAGATACTATTGAGATTGCCGGTTCGATCTCTGTTCCGATTCAGATGTGTTTGTAAAGGATGGTGTGCCCTAATAACTAGTTCTCTTTTCAAGAACACCCATCTCGCTCTCAGACATGCCATGGCTGTGGATGAAGGACTTTTCTTTTCGAACACAATACACAAACATCATCCCCGTGATTCTCACGTGACTTGTTGTAATGTTGATTACAGATCTTTTTCAGCTGCATCATCTAATAATTATTATATTGAGATATCAGGTCATTGTTCTGGTCCGATAACCTTTATCAATCATGTCAATGGTATAGTGTGCGTTTGCAATGAGGAAGGAAAGTCGTTTTGTATAACTTTGCTCAATCCTGCACTCAGACAACTTCTCCCCATTGTCCCCGACTTCCCGGGATATGAACGCTACACACAAAGGATCGGATTGGGATATGATGATACTATAAAGTGGTTGTAATAGTATCTTTGGTTGGTGTTAACTATTCTCATTATAAACACATACCCTTAGTATACCATCTAAGCACCAACTCTTGGAAAATTTTGGACATGTCTGCGTTTGTCACTGAATGTTATCCTTAGCATCAACCCGCCCAAGCCTCGCTTGATGTGTTTGCCTTGCATCTTCTCCCATGGATCCATCCATTTCATAATGGAATTGTGGCCTAATTATCCCGTTATCGGATACTTACTTTCTGCATGACTAATGAGTCATTTTAAGTGATAGAGTTTCCTCACGGATGGAATGATTATGAGAGCCAACGCGTATACATCCATGTCTTCTACGGCGGACAAATCCACCCTTGCCTTGGCGGCTTTTACAAGTCACCTTACGCCGGCTCAAAAATCAAGTGATCCACAGGTGTTTGACGTATCAAGTGATGCACAGGTGCTTGACGTATGGGTGATGAAAGAATATGGCGACGTGGAATCTTGGACCAAACAATACTCATTAAGATCTTTACCAAGATTTAAAACACCATTATCACTTTGGTGAAAGGATAAACTTTTCCTTGTGTCAGAAGATGATAATATAATTTGCTATGATTTCTCCACTGGTCAACTGCATGAACTAGAGTTCACGGTGCTAAACAACGTTTTAACTTGTAATGAAAGTTTTGTTTCAATCAATTAAGTATGTTTTTGTTTTTTCATCATGGTCCTTGGATTTTGAATATGTCTCCAATAGTTACTCACTTGCCAGGCTCAACATGTAGCCTTTATTAGTCATTCGATTTTAAGAAAATTGAAGCAATAGATTGAGCTTTTGAAATTAAAAATTCTTTTTGCCAAGCCTCGGACATTTCTAAAATTATTGGTGAATTTCCTTATTATTCTTATTATTGATATATTATTGTTGTTGTTTTAATTAAGTTACTGGTAGATAGATAAAACAATGAGAGCTGTTTTAATAATGCATGTGATCAAGACACTGTTCTTAGTCTCATATGAATTATTAGTCTAAAGTGTATTGGTAGGCTGAGAAAGTGGCTAGATATCTTTTTGGTTTGCATATGAGTGCAATACTTCTTTATGCTAATGTTATATAATAGAGTCTTTTAGGGGCACCACATATTTATTTAATATGTAATTTCATGCACCCAAGACATCACGTTAATCAGGACCGTCCCTGTGTGAACAAAGGCTCTAGACCAAAAAAAATTCTTACTACACTTAGCCCTGTGAAAAAAATATTCAATAATAACTATTATCAGGGTATATTAGTTGATGAGCATATATAAAATGTAACAAAAATTGATTAGACTTTTTAAACTGAATTCGGATATGAATTTGAGACTTTCCGATCTTTTAGTTTAAGTATAAAATAAAAATGAACCAAAATTGCATCACAATAACATTAAAACGGAGGCCCTGAAATTGTGAATTTTGGTCAGAGCCCTAGGCCGTGGCCTTGTTGGCCTTCCCCCAGGGACGGCTCTGATGCTAATTTATACATATTACATATACTTAATGCACCGCAATGTAATTTCAATGACCCGAGGGTGAATTAGTCTGACTGAAATCCGTGAAAGTCTCAGTTTGAGTTTGTGTGTGAACCATTCACTTAAAACTTGTTGGGATTGAACCCGTGTGTTCGGTTTAATCACAAATTTGGCTGTGAGTGGTTCTTCCCATTTTATCAAGCCTATATATAGCAGATTAACAATGGGGCATTCTAGCTGGTGGTATTGCTAGGACATAATTTGGCATATTATATATATATATATATATATATATATATAGCATATATTAACAAGGGGGCACCTAGTTAGTGGTATTGTCAGGGCAAAATTCGGTAATGTTAGGGAAAATAATTGGTAATGTCAAAACAACCTAGTGTAAACCTCAAGCACAAAATCAAACCCTTTTAACCGTAACCACTCAAATCAAAAAGCTATTAACTAATCATCACCAACCACTTGTTTTTAAATAAATTTCCCTATTCAATTCCCTGGCATTACCAATAGCTAAACATTCTTAGTCAAATATTTAAGATATTTAATTTAATTCCTGCTAAATATTTTAACTAGACTTAGAATTTATTCCCAGTTAACTCTAAAAGTTTTAAAATAAATCGTAATCGCTCTATTCGATCACTCCCTCTCTTGAGTGATTCTACGCTTAACCGATCCAACACAATTTTTTTTACTGTCGTAGATATTAGTAGATGGATTGTTTCAGCATATCAAATATGAGGGGTGGGGGTGGGGTGGGGTGGGGTGGGGTGGAAGGGAGCAGGGGTGGGTAGGGGTAGGGTGTGAAGTGGGGTGGTTCAGGGATCGAAGCCTAAAAACTACTCCCTCCGTCTCAAAATGTTTGGACGTTTGACTTTTCAACCGCTTACGAAAAGTCTAATTAATCCTTCGAATTTCATCAAATGATCTAATACTTTTTACATTTATGTACTTTAAGTTTCACTTTATCATAACCCTAATAATATTACATCAATTAATGAAATTCCAATGATTAATTAGATTTTTCGTAATGGCTAAAAAAAAAATGTCCCAAACATTTTGAGATTTTATGAAAGACATTTTTTTATTTAAAAATTTGTTCCGGTGGGTCACTGGAGCATAAAAATACATTTTTAACCACAAAACGATTTATTTTACCCACAAAACTATATTGTTTTAACTATTAAAAAAATTCTCGGATTTCAACGGGGTCACGTGACCCCACCCCAATACATGTACATCCGCCCATAGGTAGGTTGGCGTGGGGTCCGTAGCTTGGGGTGGGGTTGATTTGGGGAACCATTTCTTTTTTTTTTACTGATTTCCTATAATAAAAAGTTTATTTGTTTTTATCGCACCATAATTAAAGTCACGCAAAAAAATAATTCACTTTTATATTTTTGTAATCAATATGATTAGGCGGTTTTATTGCACATATCATATTACTTTTGGCATCAAATTACTTCCGGCACCACAAAAAATTACTTCGATACAACATTGTTTTTAAAAAGACGAACGTCATTCCCACTGGCGTTTCTCCTTGAACACCAACGTCAGTGACACTGACGTTGGTGTTCAAGGAGGAACACCGGTGTCACTAACATTCACGTTATAAAAGTGGCACAACTTAAGGACGTCAGTCCACTGGTGTACCAGTGGGGATGACGTTTAGTTCAGCAGAAAAGATATTCAATAAATAGATGTCAAAAATAATTATGCGTGTGTCGATAGAACCCGTCTATAATTATTTGTTCTTGTAGCACATGTATACCGTTGTAATTGATTTCAATTTTTCCGCGGAATGGCAGATGTTTTTTTGCCAAATACTTGTTTATGACAGGACACAAAAACATTTAGAGCACAATAGCTCTATAGTGTAATTTTTTTAGGTTTAAGTGGCACGTTGCAGCTGCGGCAAAACCTTGTTTTTTTAGTAGAATATACTTTTGCACATGCCTTCTTTTGGTCGATTTTAAACATCATCTCACCTTTCTATCCTTTTGAATGATGTAAGACTTCCTATATAATAATTATGAAAAATTAGGGATAAAGACATAATCTGGATTATTTTTAAGTAACAAGACAACTACATATTTTTATAGGTGAGGATGACAATCGCATAATTTTTATCATGGTATGACAAACAATGAATCCTAAAATCAAATGAATCTCTCAAATAATCCCAAATCAATGAATTTTGATAGTGAATTTTGATAAATAATCCCGAAAATTAGTGAATTTAACAATGAATTTTGAAAATTAGTGAATTTAAAGCCAATGAATTTCTAAGCAATGAATTTAAATAGTGAATTTTGAACACAAGTGAATTTCGATAGTGAATAAATAGTTTTGTCCTTTATGCAAAAGTTTCAAAAGACTGTCCTTCTACTCAATTGATGAAATATTTTTGTCCTTCTCCTTCATTCTCCCTAATAATTACATTTCATGTACTATCCTTTCCGTGTATGAAGACTGATTGAGTTTTACTTGGTTTTTTTCAATAACAGTCTATAATCTATTAGTTATAACCTTTTTAACAATTTTGACACATACATTAATTTGTGAGAGCAATAATTAAGTCTGAATTGAGATACCTTGTTGGGGGGATTGACTATATGGATAAGGGTAACCAGAGTCTCATTTAGTCTCTCATCAATTTCACCAGACTCAAAAGCATTTAGGACAAACCTAAGAATGGTTCGACTTACGGTGGGCCATTATCTATTAAGGAAGCTGAGTGGAATGCTTTCAAACCCATGTGTTTTGAAGTTTCTTATCTGGAATAAGGCATCTTTAACTTCCTTCTCAAAGACATGTCTATTTAGCCACTGAATATCAGAGGTTGATAAGGTTGGCAGGTTGAAATCATCATCTAGATTCAGCTGCTCTGGCTCTGCTCTAAAAAGACTAGGGGTGTACAACGAAATTGGAAAACCGGACTGACCGACTGAACCGGATTAAACCGGACCGGAAAATGATGAACCGTGGTTTTCCAATCGGTTTTTTCATTGAAGAAAAACCGAACCGGAAATCCAATTCAGTTTTCGGTTTTATCCATAAAAACCGGTATGACCCGAACCGAACCGGTTATACTTCATTTTTAATTTTATATATATATATATATATATATAAAATTTGTTCACTAGGTCCTACTATAAAAACCCCCCACACACAACCCTAAATTTCTAAACCTTATACTTCTGTCGTTTCTACCTAAACCTAAACCTAAAATACTCCCCAGCCAACGATAACCGCCGCTTGAGCTCACCGCCATTCTTGCTTCTTCTAATATTCTTCATCCTTTGATCGTGAAAGGTCGAAAGCAACCTTTGAAATTGTCGTTATAACGACTCACCATTGGCTTATGGTGCCAATAATGGTGTTTGTCTCATTTTTAAGAAAAAAATCAAAATTTTATGGTAAATAAAATACACCTCGAAAACTGAATCGAACCGAACCGGATCAGATTGGTTCACCCACTCTGAAAATGACCAATTCGGGCCATTCGTAAAATATCAAAACCGTAATTACATTCGATCGCCTTAAAATCGTAAAACCGACCGGACTGGACTATGTACACCCCTAAAAAAGACTAGTGTAGAAATCTATCACCATTCTTTCAATAGCAAATGGATCATATGCCTACTCATTTTGTGTTATAACAGGATAGGGAATCCAGATAGCAAATAAGATAACAAACAGAAACAATCTAACAGCAAACAATCAACAAGATAACAGAAACAAGAAAACACAAGATTTAACGTGGTTTCCGGCATTGTGCCGGATACTCCACGGACAAAAATGAGATTTTATTACGTACTGAAAGTTATGAGGTTTTACGCACACTTTACATTGATTACAGCAATTGGTATTTATAGCACACCTCAAACCCTAACCCCAAAGGATCTCTCGCTGAATTGCCATAAATGCCCAGTCATGACTCAACCCAGCCGAGTCACCAGTTAAGTAACCCACAAGCTCAGATACAGGACTCAACAATATTCAAACAGACTCAACAAACTTCACTCAGCTGACAGACGGACCTCAGCTGACACTTCACTCAGATGACCATCACTCAGCTGATCACTAGATTAGTTCCACCAGATTATGTAGAGGTCAAGTCACACTTGACAACAAATCTCCACCTTGACTTGAAATCTTATATATTCAAATCAACCAGATCGCATAAGGCATATTGATTGTACTGCATGCATTGGTCAATGCCAGGATGTATTGTACCAACTTCTCCATAAAATCCACTCAGTTGATCTGCCCTTAGTTGAGATCCAGACTTCAGATTATAAGTTTTGAATGTTCAGCAAGTCCAGACCCAAATGAAACTTGCTCTGCTGAACTGGTTAATTTTGTAAGCATATCCGCAGGATTTTCCTTGGTGCTGATCTTTCTTACTTGAACCCTCTTCTCATTCCTTAGAAAATGATATCTCACATCTATATGCTTGGTTCTCTCATGATGAACCTGATCCTTAAACAAACATATTGCACTCAAACTGTCACAATATATCTTAGCTTGAACCTGATGTAGCTCCAAATCACTAACTAGTCCCTTCAACCAGATGCCCTCATTGGCTGCTTCAGTAAGAGCCATGTATTCTGCCTCAATAATTGATAAAGCTACTATTGCTTGAAGAGTTGCTTTCCAGCTCACAACTAAAGTCTCAAATGTGAAAACATAACAAGTCATAGATTTTCTATTGTCCACATACCGTAATAATCAAAGATCACAAGATCCTCGAGACCGCACTCTGAGTATTACCTCCATAAACGAGCCCAACATCGATGTACCTCTCAGGTACCTGAACATTCTTTTCACATCTTTCCACTTTTCTTTTCCAGGTTGAGCCATATACCTGCTGACAACACTGACCGTCCGAGCAAGATCAGCCATAGTGCCGACCATGGCATACATCATACTGGTCACTGCACTAGCATAGGTAACTCTTGACATGTATTCCTTATCATCTATTGATTATGAAGCATAAACATATAAATGAACATTGGATACTATATGAGTATCTAATTGTTTTGCAGCAGACAAGCCAAACTTGTCCAAAATCTTATGTATATAACCTTGATGAGACAAGAATGACTTTCTCTAACTCCTATCTTTCTAGATTTCCACCCCGGTATCTTTTTAGCTGCACCTAAATCTTTCATTTCAAATTCAACACTGAGAATGTCTTTTAGATTCTGAATATCATACTTCTTTCAGTAGCTATCAACATGTCATCCATATATAGGGACAAGATAATATGTGATCCATCTCTTAGCTGATTGTGATATACATAAGAATATAAGATTCATGTGGACTTTTGTCATATCCCAGCTGGATCAAGTAATCAGAAACCTTTTATACAACTGCCTTGGAGCTTGCTTCACTCCATGCAAGGACTTTTTCAATTTTCAAACAAAACCTTCCTAGCAAGGAACTTAGAACCCCTCTGGCTGAGTCATGTATATTTCCTTATGTACCTCACCATGTAGAAATGTTGTCTTCACATCTAACTGCTTAAGTTTAAGATCATGTTGTGCCACGATTAGTAACCTATGATGCACCGACACATCAATTTGGGAGGCGTGTGCCAGACACATTTTCGACCCGACACACGTCCGACATGCCTTCAATGCGTGTCGGACATAGTGCGAAACATTTTTTAATATTTTTTTAAAAATATTAATACCCGACACGACGCAACACGTTGTCGACACAGAGCGACACAGCTGTTTCATATTTTTTAATTCTTTTTCAGGTTTTTCAACTTTTTTGAAGGATTAAATAAGACACTATTGCCCCGAGGACGCCGAAACGGGTCCATAATTGATCAAGTAAGAAGTAGATTATGTCCTTGGAAGAAGTTTTCGCTAAGGCCTTGGCTTCGATCCATTTCTTGAAATAATCAACGTTGACGACGGCATATTGGCAATTAGACTGCCCTTTGTAGAACGGACCGATATGATCGATTTCTCACATATCAAAAGTCCAGGCAGCGATAATGATACTCTGTTCGACTGAAGGTAGTCTGGGTATGTCGGCGAAGCGCTGACACTTATCATATTCTCTGGCATATTTCTGAGCATCATCAGCGAGCTCATGCCAATAATAACTAGCTAAGATAGCTTTCTAGGCTAGTGTGCGGCTCATAGGATGGACCCCCACACACTCCCTTATGAAGGTCAAATAATATTCCTTGTACTTCCTCAGGCCGCACACATCGTAGTAGAGGCTTGGTAAATGATTTTCGTATAAAATTCTATTGATGGTAGTGTAGCGCATCGACCTTTTAGCTAGAGCCCGAGCTTGTTTCGGATCAGTAGGTAGTGTGCCGGCTTTAATATATGTCTTGATTTCATCGATCCAACAAGGTGTCGTTGGTTCGATATCCATGATCTCATTCCGATTAATGGCGGGCTCGGAGAGATATTCACCATGATTGACGGATCGCTAACCCTCTTCTCGCGACAACTTTGACAAGTAGTCAGCTCTCATATTCTGTTCGTGGTCAATCTTAATGAGCTCGCAACAATTGAATCAATTTCTTAATCTTTTGACGAGCTCTGCCGCATTATTTTGCATTTAGCCTCATAAGAACCTGATACTTGATAGACCACTAGTTGTGAATCATAGTAAACTTCAACATTTTCCACATTCATGGCCCGTGAGCTCTAGACCTGCAATAACGGCCTCGTATTCTACTTGGTTGTTTGAGGCGGTGAAGTCAAACCTTAGATTTCCTGGCTCGACCAAAATAATTCCGGCTTCACAACTGTTTTGGTTCTCGGCCCCCACCAATGTATAGCTGCCAACAATGACTCGGACGCTACGGCGTGGACATTGTCGACATGATTAGTTCGTTGAGGGGTTGCGGACTAGGTTGTTCTTCGTTGACGCTTGTCTCCGCTATGAAATCGGCTAGAGCTTGAGCTTTTATAGATTTTCTAGGTTGATAGCGAATGTCGAATTCTGTTAACTCAATTGCCCAGTAGAGTAATCGACCTAAAAGATCTGGCCTGTGTATAACTTGTCAGACTATCAGACAATACATTAATAGTATGCAATGAAAAATAAATCCTTAATTTTCGGGCTGCTACAACAAGCCAGTAAGATAATTTCTCTATATTAAAATAACGAATGATGAGACTGAGGGGCCTTGTTTACATAATAAACAGGTTTTTGGAGGGTGTCATCCTCCCTGACAAGAATTGTGGCGACAGCCTGGTCTAAGGCCGCTAAATACAAAAATAACTCATCACTTAAGAGTGGACTAACTGTAAGTAAGCGCACTCTCTGATATACTTTGAGATCTATAAAGGCTTGGGAGCATTCCTCTCGCCCAGTGTGAAAGTCTTGTCTTCTTTGAGTGTTTTGTAGAATGGAAAGCATTTGTCTGTGGATTTAGGTATGAACCTCCCAAGGTGATAAGCGGATTTTCTACGGTCCGGTTAAACAAGTAAAACTCAAACCTTAGCAAAATGTACTTTCTAACCGGCAAAGGGACCGGGTCGATTATAGGATAGTGCTTGAGGAGTCCGAGGTCGAACCCACAGAGATTGGTTTTTGAGTACCACAATGACTTAGCACTCGGCCTGTGTCAAACAGATAGATATGAAGTTATACTATTGCATAAAAGAAAGATTACACTACTCGAATTCTAAACAATTAAAAGAGGTATGGCCGAAACCACGCTTCAAATGATTACTTTACCCTCGTAAAGATTGCCCGGAAGTGTGCCTTACTTACCTTGCCATCTAACGATAATCGATAGGACAAACACCGTATTGAACTGACTTGATGACTAGTATGCCAATCTAGTACACGGGTAGTGTCGACTACCTTTCAAGCCCAAAACTTCTACGGTCCCGAAACCCGCTCCCACACGCCACCGCAACATACATTTATAAGCTAACGTGTGTGCAACAATGAACAATGTTGTCAATATCATTCAAAGCTATTAAAACAATCAAAACAAGTTTCGTGATATGGATTATCGATTAAAACGTTAAATTACGCGCTTCCACTACCTCCTGGTTCATCTCTCCAATGGTGTTTCACCCGCCTTCACATAGTTCAACCATACAAGGGATCTAGCTACTCATAATCAATCTAAGCAATAAAAACGGAAGAAAAACATCACAACAACAATAGAATAACAAAAGAACATACTTACTTTATTCAACTTGGAGAAGGTACCAAATGTGCTTACAAAAGATCGAATTTTTGCCAAGTGAAAAGTTACGGATCGGGTTAAAAGTTAGTAGATCAAAGAGAAGATTGAAAGAGGATTCTAATGATATATAACACTTGATCTAACTCTAAAAGATGAAGAAAATCGCCTACAATCTGCAAAACTATCTAATATTATCGCACTCTCTTCTTCTCTACTTGGCCGCTGTGAGAAAAATGAGCGCCTTATATAGAAAAAAAACCTCTCGCCCGCCCGGATGCTATCGTCCGTCCGGATCGTTTCTTTGATTCTACAGTGTGTCCGGACGGATGCATAGATGTCCGCCCGGATGTCATGCTTTTGTCCGTCCCGATATTTCTCTCCGCCCGCCCGGATGATTCTCTCGTCCGCCCGGATATTGATTCGGCCCGTCCGACGGGTTCTTCATCAAATAATCTTCCAAAACTGAGTTAGCCGTCCGACACAACAACTTGTCCGTCCGGACACCCATCTTGCAGCCCCAAATCTTCACTTTTTCACCTTCAACCTCCGTGAGCCGCCTTCGACACGCCCAAACTCATACTTCGCCTTTCAAGCTCTCGAGACACCCTAGTCCTACATCCATATGAAAACAACACGAAAACGCATAACCCCGCAAACTACGGGTGCTCGGGAAAACGAGTATAAAATGCTAAAATAAGGTCGAGTTTACGGAAAACCGATACCACTCGCCGGCAATAAATCCTCATTTAATACTCAAGATAGGGTCTAAACTCACCCGAAACATGCCGTAAATGCGATAATTGTGTGTCCGAATCAGACAGAATGTACTCAGAAAGTTGGTTTCTATCACCACCACACACTTAGCCTTTACTCGCCCTCGAGTAAATCAGCGCCAAACAATACCAAGGAAACAACTTTACGGTACATGCATGTATTTCAAAATATCGAGGTAAAAAGAACTTAGTTAAGTGAATGCATTGCTTTGACTCTACTAGATCATGACACAGGGTGAGTGTGTGTTGAATGACGACGACTCATGCTTAATACGATTTCGGTTTGGAATACCGGACAATTGACTTTACACAATCCTCGCCTCTTCCTAGAATCTCCACTAATCGACTAACCAAGGTTAAACACGGTCCAAAGAGACTTGAATGGTTATAACGTTAGGCTAGGGTAAATTCGGTTAATAAAAAAGGGTAATTTGGGAAACTGAGAAAAGAAATACGAGTGAACAAATCCAAATACGCACTACGCCTTCTTTACCAAACAACCCACCAAACTCCTTTTGATCAATTTCAACACTTTGGGGACTATAGACACTAAGATACCCGAACTCATTACCAAACTCGACTATGTTTCAAGTGTCGTGAGATGAGCTCGAATACTTAGTATCTATCTGACTATCCCAACCCTAACATCATCATTGCTTTAAGCTTTTTTTTTCCAACCCTTTATTTCTATATACAGCACAATTATTTGATTTTTTCCTTTTTTTTTTTGAAATAAAACCCGAGCATACAGCCCCAATGAGCTCCTCCTCTCCTTACAGCTCTAAAACTGACGAAACAACACCCCGACTTAACAAAAAAAACATCTCCCCCCACCACACACTTGCCTTGGCAAGTGTGGTTTAACAAAAGACTAAGTCCACTCGTAGGGTCAAATGAAGGGAATGTGACCAAATAAGGCTCAAGGGTAGGTTTCACTAAGTAACGAACGGCTATAAAGCGAATGGTGGTCGGACCATTCTATCAAGGCCGAGAGGGGCTACGAAGGTCAAACATTCGCTCAGCTTATTTGGCTAAAGTAGGTCAAAAAAGAACGCCAAAACTGCCATCCCGTGTTCCTACCAAGGCCAATCCTTCTATTTCGCCAAAACTAGGGGTACAGTGTAAAGTAATCGTGATAAGCATAACCGCTGCCAAACGTACTAAAAAGTGTTCCGTATCATGACAATATAGACTCACCGTGAGACATTCACAAAACTAAAGACCTTTCACCACTCAATTGTGAAAAACATGCATGTAACGTGGTGTTAAAATCTTGGAAAAATTTGAAAACGGCCTAAAAATCGACTCGAAACGAGTAAAACCAAGTTTATCACATCACGGCATAATACTTTTAAGAACAAGCGAATAAGCTAAGTCGCTCTCCCTTTTTAAGTGAAGCACCGCCCTCGTGTGTGAACGAAGGAAATAAAAAAGAAAGACTTAGCTTATGAGCCCGGCAAACGGCGCGGGTCAAGTCCCGTAACGGTCGTGGAAGGTAGTCCATCCCAAACCCTAATCATTGAAAACATCCAAGAAATACATGCACGGACATGGTCCGCGTACAAAACATAAAATATGGGGATTCCGGGATAATAAAAAGAACGACTCACCACGTCGTAAAACTTGAACAAGTATGTCACAAAGATAGTAAATATGATTCAAACATACACAAAAGCAACCAATCCACAAATCCAAGAAAAGTCACAGTAAAGTATGAAAAGGTGAAAAAGTAGCAACAAAGTCAACTCAAAACAAGCTAGAAAGCTGGGGACATGTCCAATAAAAAAACAGGGGTGACAATCTAAGGACCGACGCAAAAAGGAACAAAGATAAACTTTACACGCTGTCTGATCTCTCGATGTAGGTGGTACTGTGCCTCGCAGATCTGTAGACGTAATGCGAGGAGCCTCGTAAGTCGAAACCGAGTGGCTCGAGATGTCGGAGCCGGAGCACCTGAGAGGGCTAGCCTTATCCATCTGAGCAGACGCAGCAGCCTCTAAAAGCCGCCTCAACCGCATCCTCCTCGAGACAAATCGCTATGGCCTCTCAAGAACCGTGCAAACTCATAAGATCGCTCGCCTCAGCGAAGCTCGCATAGCCGGTACAAGTGTCCTGGCGTGCCTGAAAACCCCGAATAATCAGATTCATCCGCACTCTCGCCGGTCTAATATCCGACGCACCCCATCCATCAACAAATAACGATTTCGAGCGGCGATGGGGATGGTAGGAATAAAACCAGATGCGCCTCCTCATCGCTCGGTAACAGGACCCCAAACCTTGGCTCACCTTCACCTCGATGTAACTTCCTGGCCTGACTCGTACGAGGACTCAAGCGAAACGGGCTTCTTCGGATAACGCTCATCCTCGGCATACTCTTCACCCCGCTCGCAAACACAACCCATTCAACAAATGAATACACATGAGCTTCAGACGCTGATCCTTTCGAGTTCGTAAGCTAGCTCTCTCATAAAACCCGCCAACATCAATCGGTATCTCAAAGTAAAGTGCATACAAGATCGCCAAATCTATCATGATGAACTTGTGAAAATTATCCTTTGGGAGTAAGCGATTCTGCATAAACCAAGCCTTAACCTTCCAAATTCCCGAGAAAATCACTGCCTTAAGCATATACCGACATCAAGTGGCCCCATGGGGTCTCGTGGACCAAGGAATCGCAGGTCGATTGCTAACCAAGCTCCTCAAACGGATCCTCTCCTTGTCTTGTTTCTCTTTATAACATCTAGGTAATCCGTAGCGACAACCGGAGCCTTGTAAAAGCGTAAATAGCCTTGTGGGTGAAAGGCACATCCACATTTCTAACTCGAACTATACCCGTGTTCAGGTCCACCTCACTCAAATTGGCCAAAACTCCTGGCCAACGTGTAATTCGGTTTCTCAAATTGAAGTCCGTATCTTGACAAAATTAACCCACTTCCGCTTTATCGATTGTCCCCAAGCTCTTCTCAACCTTCTCCATGTCGACCTCCCCTTTCTAGGATCTCTCGCCTTGAACCTCATCCTAAAAGCCGCCCGCACTATCATTAACGAACCTCTCTCGATAGGGCACAACTCCCCCAGTGTGCCTTCCTAGCCGTAGCTTTCAAATCAAACTCGAACCTCTCGGAGTCACCGCTTGACCTCCCGGGTCAGTCCTAACCTCACTAGTCGCCCAACAGCCCACTTGCACCCACAAATGGTTCAATCGCACTAGACTTGGCCTGCCTCGGTCTACCAAAGGTACATCCTCATCATCGTAATCATCGCCTCAATCCCCATCACCCTCATCTACCAAATCTCCATACAAGGGTCGCTTTCTAGCCTCTAACAGTGTCTACTCTCCTGCCTCCACCTATGACTAAGTGGTCGATTCAACGAATCAACCGGAAAATCCTCGAACCTTTTCTTTTTTCGAGGTGGTTCTACAAATTTCCTTACCCTTTCCAAATGAAACTTGACTTTAGGAGCCATTCTCACACAATCAACCACAAAGAATCCACCATAAACAACACAATCAACACAATCAACCCAATACCGCAATCCAAACCGTAACCAAAAATAACCAAAACCAACAACCAAACCAAATTTCAAAACAAACCATGCGGACGCACTCCACAACACCCAACACCGCCAACAACAACAATGCATCAACCAAAACGAAAAAGAACAAAATCAAGAAAAGCTCGATCGAGGCTCGACTCAAAATCGACCCCGAGAAAAAGTTGAAAAACTCAAAAAGTTTGTTGATACTTACCAAGATCGTGTCGTCGAGTGCAATGGTGCAATGAATCCCCGAACGATCCACTTAATGGGCCAAAATCGATTTTTGTAAATGGAGCCAAACGAAGGTGAAATCCTTGATTCTCCAAAATGAGTGTTTGTTTGATGATTTTGGTTGAGAATCAAGAGAGGGAGTAGCAAGGTGATTATAGCAACGAGAATGGGTGAAAACGGTGAAGAAATAAGGATTTGGTGTGTTGGGGAGGAAAAGGGGCGTTATCGGCTCGTGTGGGTCGAGGAGGGAAATGGAGAAAATGGTGAAGAAATCGGTGGTTATAGAGGTTCTGAGTGTGTCCGACGGATAGTTTTCGTCCGGACGGACGGATGATGAACCGTCCGACGGATGAAAATGCCGTCCGACGGATGTGTGCTCGCTTAGACAATAAGAAAACTGATATATCCGACGGATGGGTGTTTGTGTCCGTCCGGACAAGGGTAAAAACAGGGGTAAAGTGATTTTTTTAGCATGGGCGCCCTCGATCATCCGATTCAATCCTCAACACCAAAACACAAAGAAACAAGTTCAAAACCAGTAAAAACACATGAAATGATGGGTTGCCTCCCACCGAGCGCTTTTGTTTTACGCCGTTGGCTCGACATAGTGACTTATACTATATCGGTTTTTCAAGATTATACTACCGATACGAGCGAGGAAAACGAGGTGTAGAAAGAGAGCGAATGGTGAGTTATAAGGTGAAAATGTCATGCATTGGAGTCCATGACGGACTAAACACTTGGCTTCTCTATCTTAGATCCTCCAAAATCACCACTTCGAGAGCTTCATCAAACGGTAACTTTTCATACTTCTTCAAACGAAGGCCATTTGTGATTGAAGTCCCATGCTTGGGGTGCTTTATTTCTACAAATTTCGAGTCAAAAATCCTCTCAATCGTAAGGTCCCACCATCGAGACTTCAAATTTCCCCGAAAAGATGCAAACGAGTATCATACAATGTAACCTCATCTCCTACCTCAAACTTCTTTGGCTTTATCAATTGATCGTGGAGAAGCTTGGTTTTCTTTTTGTATCTTGCCGAACAATCATAGGCTCGTAGTCTAAACTCCTCCAATTCAACTAATCGAGCCTTCCTTCTCTCTCACTAAGAGTCTCGCCCATATTTAACTCTTTAATAGCCCAATGCGCCTATGCTCAACTTCCACCGGTAAATGACACGTTTTTCAAAGACAATCATGTACGGCGACATACCAATTGAGTCTTGAATGCGGTTCTATGAGCCCAAAGAGCGCCATCCAACTTTTTTAGACCAACTCTTAGAATTTCTATCAACAATTGCTCAAGAATCCTTTTAATACCTCGGTTTGAAACCTCCACTTGGCCACTGCTTGAGGGTGATAGGCCGCTCCCAACTTATGAGTCACCCCATACTTAAGAAGTAGCTTATCTAGGTCTCTATTCGCAAAATGAGTGCCATTGTCGAAAATGATAGTTCTAGGTACTCCAAACCGTGTGAAAATGAACTTTTTAGAAACTTAATGACCACGTGAAATCATTATTAGTGGGGTTGCAATCGCTTCCACCCACTTCGAGACGTAATCACAAGCTACCAAAATGAACTTGTTGCCAAAAGAAGATATAGGTCCCACAAAGTCTATTCCCAAACGTTGAAAACCTCACAAACAATGATAGGGCGTTGAGGCATCTCATTTTTCTTAGAAATTCTCCCCGAACGCTGACACGCTGGCCACAAAGTTTTACATAAGCATAGTATCCTTGAAAATTGTCGGCCAATATAGCCCGCTTTGCAAAACCTTCAATGCGGTCCTTTGTCCCGAGAAATGGCCCCCGGCCTCTATCATGGCAAAAGGATAACACGCCAATCTCTCGCCTCGCTATATACATCTCCTCGTAACGCCATCAAGACACAATCGAAACAAGTAGGATCTTCCCAAACGAAGTATCTAGCCTCACTCACTAACTTCCTCCTCTCGATTCTCATCTAACTCCGACTCGATAAATCCACTTTCCGTAATTCACTATCGGTGCAAACCACGGAGCTCCTCTTTTCCTTTCTTCGTAAAATTCCCTCGCTTTTCCGGTAACATAGTTGTCTACAACAAAAGTCGCCATCCGAAACGAGTCATCTATTTCAACCCTTTCGATTCGTCACCCTCAACTGCTCAATCTGACTAAGATGATCGGCTACCACATTCTCACAACCTTTACGGTTTCTAATTTCCACATCGAACTCTTGAAGGAGCAAAATCCATCTCAACAAACGCGTTTCGTGATCCTTCTTAGCGAACAAATATTGCAATGCGGAGTGGTCCAGATGGACAATCACTTTAGACCCCACCAGATAGGATCTAAACTTGTCAAAAGCAAAACTATCGCCAACAATTCTTTCTCACCGTAGTGTAGTTCTGCTGAGCCTGATTCAAGGTGTGACTTGCATAATAAATCGGTCGAAACAACTTATCCACCTTTTGTCCTAACACCGCCTTTCATCGCCAAATCGCTAGCATCGCACATGACTCAAACTCTTGCTCCCAATTTGAGCTATCAAAATCGGAGCCTCACCAAAAGCTTTTTAATCTCCTCGAAAGCTTCCACACACTCATCATCAAAAGCCACATTTACTCCGCTCTTCAATCTAGAGGTAAGAGGTGTAGCCTTTGGGCAAACTTAGGGATAAATCTACGATAAAACCCCGCGTGCCCCAAGAAAGATCTTAACATTTTCAAACTAGTAGGCATAGGCAACCTAGAAATAGCATCTACCTTAGCCCTATCAACCTCTATCCCTCAAATTAACCCTTATGACCTAGGACAATTCCTCACCACCATAAAATGACACTTCTCCCGGGCTTCAAAATCAAATCGGTCTCCTCACACCTAGCGAGCACCCTATCTATATTAGTCAAGCATGCATCAAAACTGCCCCCAAAAACTCAGAAATCATCCATAAACACCGCCATACACTTATCAATCAAATCAAGAAAATGGCAAGCATGCATCTCTAAATGTCGCGGGTGCATTACACAACCCGAAAGGCATTCTTCGAAATGCAAAGGTGCCATAGGGGCAAGTAAACGTGGTCTTTTCTTGGTCATTGACATCAATGTGAATCGATAATAACCACTAAATCCATCGAAAACAATAAAATGCATGACCAAAGAAGTTTATCTAACTCTTGATCAACAAACGGGAGTGGGAAATGATCTTTCCTAGTCTTTTCATTCAACATGCGAAAATCAATGCACTCGATGACCAAAGAATGTATGCATGTAAAAGACTCACCTCGCCATTTGTTAGCACCGTAATGCCGCCTTCTCTTAGGTACCACCTGTGGGGACTCACCCACTCACCGTCCGAGATGGGGTAGATGATGCCCAACGCCAACATCTTCACCACTTCCTTTCTTACCACTTCCAAGAAATGCGGTTCGGGCCTCCTTGCGTTGACGCCTGTCTCGCCCCATCCTCGAGGATGATTTTTTGTGCTTACATATGTCGGCACTAATCCCCTTGATATCCACCATTTTCCATCCAAAAGCTCGCTTCTCTTCTTCAAGACTTGAACTAGCTTTACTTCCTGCAAGGTCATAGTGAAGCGTATATAATAACTGAAGTAAATCACTACCTTCAAGGAAAACATATTTGAGGTGTTGAGGAAGCGGTTTCAACTCCAAATCCATCGGTGGTTCCTCAATGGATGGCCTTGGCATATCCTCCGCGCGAACCGAGGTCCAGCTTTCTTAGTCCAAATTAGCTTCCATGAACTCTCCCGCCGAGATGCATGGCATAAACTCGCATCACCCGGCCGTCACCACCCTTGCATGATTTCATCAAACATTTCTCCAAAGGGTTCCTTGTGCCCCCTGCAAATTCACATTCTCCAAAACACACGGGTGGATAACATCTATCGAGAAACAATCATTCATCTCATTCTCGTGGTGTTTCATGGTTTTGTAAACATTAATCTTAACACTATCTTGACCAACTCTTAAAATGATATCCCCTCTTAACGCCTATCAAGGTCTCCCCAAGATTTGGAAAGGCCGACCCAACAAAAGAGGTGTCTTAGAATCGTGAGTCCATATCAAGAACCACGAAAATCAACCGGAAACACAAATTTATCAACTTGAACCAACACATCCTCGGCTACTCCTAGCGTGTGTCCTAACCGACCTATCCGCCATTTGCAAAGTCATGCCCGTTGGTTCTAATCTCCTAGGTCCAAATTTTATCATAGACTCGACTTTGGCATCAAACTAATCGATGCCCCAAATCGCAAAGCACATTTTTTGAAAACAGCTTCTCCTATGGTTATTGGGATAGTAAAACCGCCTCCTATCTTGAATTTTGGGAGGGATTTTATTCTCAAAAATGGCGGAACATTCATAACTCAACTGACCATCTGCTGCATTTTCTTTGCTTGAAAGCATATTCTTTAAAAACTTGAAATATGATGGGATGTTAGCAATGATATCCAACATTGGCATGGTCACTTCAAATTTCTCAACATTTCTAAAAATTTGGCTTGACTTTGGGTCAAGACCTCCTTTTAGTTGTTTTGGGAGGAAATGGTAAAGTGGTCACCTCAAACCCGGAGGAGGAGGGGAATTTTACCTTTACTACCTTTAGGCCCTGAGTGGTGGCGATGGCTCTTCTTCCTTTACATCAATGATTATCGATCCGACTTTGGCCTCGACGCTTCTTCCCACTTTCGCTTGTATTCTTCCACTTCCTTTCCAACCTCGAGATTCTCTCTTTTCACTCCTTTTCTCAACATCCTCATCAAAACCTTCTTGCTCACCCAACGCCCTTTGTAATCACAAAATTTCTTTCTCGGAGTTTGGCACCATCTTCTCAAGTTCTCGACCTTGTTGACCCGCCTCTTTACCACTCCAGTGACTACCGACAAACATCTTTAGATTCTTTGGGGTTCCTCTCCGTGTTACTAGTAGCCCCGCACTCAAAGGCGGTTGAGATCTATTCTCGGTCAACTGCCCATCTCGAATCTCCAAATTCGTGATGGCCGCTTCTCTGCTCAATCACAAGCTTATTCAACTGATCAAGGCCTTCTTCCGAAGACTTTGACAGACCTAAACCTAACCTTGGAAATGGCGCCAGAAAGCTGACGGACTTTTTCTAGGCTATACAGATCCTAACCGGCAGTGTACCGGGTCAAATTGTAGTGCTAGTGTGGTGAGTCAGTCGATTCCTCAGTGGAAAACATGGTAATTCTTTTAAGTAAGGTTAAACACCAAGAAGCTATTATTAACTCGATCTAAGTCGCAGTTTTTACTTTTTCCTAGGTTAGATTATGTTAGTAGTTAGATTGTTAGTAGTGCATAAAGTAAAATAAGTAAATAAATACTAATATAATATATATATTTTTGGAATCTAGCCAAGAATACTTTACTGAATCAATATCTTTTAGTAGAAATAAATGAGATGTATCTTCCTTTATTTAAGGTGTAAATTATATATGAATCGGTGTACTCCTAAGCTAGACAACTCCTCCTCACACGAGCGTATGAAATTGTCATATGTCAAATGTCATCACCCAAGGTCCACAATCAAGTTACGGTTTTTTTCCGAATGTGTCCCGAGTACAAATCTACCTTTAGATAAAAGGAGTCATTCCGCTCACAAACGGTCAATTTTATTTAAAAGGCTCCGGTTGTCAAAGCCGGACGATTCAACTTTCCGGTTTAAGTTTCAATTAAACTCGATGATTTAACATTATTACGATCTCGAGTACAAATGTCAATAAAATTTATCTTTCCTAAGACAAATCGCCCCGGTAGAAACTCGGGTTCCGCTTGTCACGTTTTCACTCGGCCAATTTTACCCTCCGGTCTTTCAATTTTAACGTTTCATTAAGCGCAGAAAGAAAGAGATTCATCATAATTGATTTTAATCATTATTACCAGAGTCGATCATTCATTTTACCAAAAGATTAACTAATTCAGATTCATATCTTGGCTAGATATATTTTTAGTTTAACATAGATATAGTATATATATATATCAAATTCTGTCAAAATGTCATGGATTAAATGGTCGAAGTTTTACATAATAGCCTTCACAAGATGACAAAACTCTATTAAAACCAAATTTAGCCTTTTCAATCCAAACACTTATCAAATTCTCACATATATATATAGATAGATATAATCATATAGAACAACAAAAAGTAAAACTCAATAAAATTACCCGTTTACTTCAGATCTAAGTTGTATTCTTGAAAATAGCAACCTTTCCAAAAGCATTTTCCTTCGATAATTTTCTCGAGCATTACAACATTACTACTATTATTTATCAAAACATATATACATACATAGACATATGTATATACGGGCTAAAATAAAAATAAAAAGACAAAAGAGATGAAAAAGAAAATCTAGATCATATATATATATATATATATATATATATATATATATATATATATATATATGATCTTCAAAGTAAAAGAAATGGACGAGAGAAAGAGGTAGTTAAGAAAGGGCATTCACATCATTACCGATGGCTCAGATTTATAGCAAAGATTCAGGGTCGGATCGATCCGATTGGTGCCGGATCGATCCGTGTCATCATTGCGAATCCTAACCGATTCTATCCAAATCTTCGGATTATTTGATATATATTGGATTAAAACTTCTAAAATTCATATCTTGAGTTGTAGACTTCTAAAATTGCAAACGAAATGCCAAAATTACGGTCTCGAGAAATCAGAAACTTTCATGAAGGACTCTTCTTCAGAAAACGCCTTCTTGAGTACCTCGTGTTCCTCCGAACGCTTTTTCGATTTTTACTAAATTGAATCAATTAGCCACTTGACCACCATTTGAGTTGTAGAAGTCCGATTGACTTGATTCAAAATCCATTGGAAAGAGTTCTTGAAGATATACAACTTTTATGAAGGAAACTTCTTCATAAAATGTCGCTTTGATGAGCCATTCGTATGTCGTGTCGCTTTCGGATTTCCGCTAATACGAATCGATTAGTCAATTGACCATAACTTGAGTTGTAGACCTCTAATTGATGTAATTCAAAGTGCGCTGGAAATCTTATGTGAAGATCTACAACTTTCATTAAGAAGTCATCCCCTGAAAATGCCTCTAAGCTGGGTCAAATCTCCATCGAAAATAAATTACGGTTTAAGTACTTAGGAAAATTTGCTCCGCTTGAACTCGTAAGCTTGTGGCACCTTCTTCTAACCTTAACATACCTCCTTTAAGGCTCAAAACATGTCGTTACGTAGGATTTTGGTCCACTTATGATCCCGCAATGAACCACCAAAATATATACCAAACGTGAACTGACATTTACACACCTAAGCATACTAAACCGGTACAAAACTAATAAAAACTTATAAAAATACGATAATTTATATAATAACTACTACTTATACATTTGAATAAAACTTAGTAATTTTGACTTGATTTGATACAATAATGCTCAAAATGGTATCAATATTGGGGTAAAATGTCGACAATAATGATCATAAATTTATCTCTCATCACAACCCCTACTTAGCTTTTGGTCGCCCTCGATCAAAACAAGCGATAAAACAAAATGAATGAGAGATAAATTCATGACGATATAAGGTATAAGGAACAACTAGATAATACAACCATTAGAATTACAACCAGTGCTTTAACCTCAATATAAGTGTATAATAAGAGTGTGTGCGCGAGACAAGCCTTTTCAATTTCCACTATCCTTTCTTAAATAATTCAAGCAAACGACAAATATCCATTCAGACAAATTTCTAATGACTTTCCTAGGTATAAGCAGAATGGGCCCCACACAAAGTCCTCCTGTACTTATTAGATAATCCCTAAAGCATATCATTCATTTATACTTTGATAGTCGAAGATAACTAAGTTTTCAACCACGCTAAATTTTTTTTTTTTTTTTTTTGAACTTAATTTCACATGTGTAGCATATGCCTTCATTCCCAAAGAATAGGACGCTTCGTGATAACACCCTAGCCGACTACTATCATCAGCAATGGGAGCTTTTAAACCTCATAGTGATATAGACGCTTCGTGATAACACCCTACCGCACTCAAATCATTGGTAGCTACAACCCGTATATATATAGTTCATCTTATTTTAATTCCACTTAACTTATATCCTTTCTATCACATTCAAACCTTCGATATTCACAAAGACACGCTCAAAAGTTAGGTACTAAGTTATCATTATTATCTAGAATAACCACTAGATACTAAATGGATACAGCTTTTAAAATTTTCGCTTCAATATCAAAGGCTTACGTGAAGGAATTCATGTTACACAACTATATTTGGAATTACAATGCACTTACGGTTCACATTGGTTATACACATCCAAATTGATCATTATATCTTCAAATCCATGAAATATATATTTATACAGCTTTATTTTAATCAACTAAATAATGCTCAAAAAATCGAAAACTAAGAGATTTATTGATACAAAATAAACATTAATGCCATTGCTAGACCAACGACTCCACTCCCACTTACGAACTTACATTGTCCTCAATGTAAAGTGAGTGTAAATAAGTTGTTGGGAAAGCAATGGTGCACTAAAACAAGTCAAAACAAATACTCGGATGATATTAAAGGTGGGTGGGTTAAAGTTATGACTCCACAATTCCATAGTATTTGAACTAATACATGTCACACATTATTTGAAATTTAAAATGTACTAGATCATGATATGAAATGTGTGACAAAGTATTAACTCGAGTCTTTTATAACCAGATCCTCAAGGGTTATTTCAAATCGTTCTAACAATCTAAGTCCAAGAAATGATGCATTTGAATTTTTCTTTGATTTCCATCGATTTTCGGATAACCGCCTAATCGCTCCTTTAATGTCATTCAAACATTCATCCCGAGACTTGGTGAAACAAAATGAAAATCAATCCAAGTATTCGCAAAGTATCATCCAAAGTATGAGTAATTATTATATTTAACATTTTTATGGGCGCCTCCCGTAGCGCTTTTTGGTTAACGCTGCTTGCTCGACCAAAATGATAATGATTAACTAATATAATATACTAAACAAAACGGGATACTTCTAACAATTACTCACAAAAGCACGTAACAATTAAGCACATAATCCACTAAAAATAAATGCTTAAGGAGTAAAAAGGAAGGATAGTACCCGCTATTGACTACATTTATAGTCTATAGCCGACTTTATCGTGCTTTAGTTTTCTAATGTAATCGTGGTGGGTCATCCTCACGCGACCGCATCCGCTTTTTTTATCAATATTGCTTTCCAACATATGTTAGACGAATGCCGCTCGAATCCAACGGTTCTTGACCTTTTCCTTTGATTTTCGAGCTTTGAGTTTACGAGCTTTCACATTATTACCGGAGTCATCTTCTTCAAGCCACTCGCGTGTTAGTACGATCCACCACAAGAGAACACAAAGTGTCTACACAAGAACTAGATTCTAGTGTAATGTATGGATATTTCAATGAATTGTAAATGTTGAAGATAACGCGCTCATCATTCACTCCCAAACTAAGCTCTCCCTTACAAACATCGATGAAAGGGGTATTAATAGTTAAGTGCCGTAAAAGTGTCAAGAAAATATGCATACTTATTATCCAACTTCATCTTTTTCATTTCATTTCTCGGGAACGGGGAGTAATTCAAGATCAAGAGGGTTAGAATGAATACCTTCCTTACCCTTTGTCGTTAGATGAAGATGGTAAAGCTTCCTTGAATGATTGTGCCTTTTGAAGACATAGTGTGTCATCATTCAAGACTTTTTCTTCAAAATATGCAAAGTGATGTGGTGATGCCCTTCCAGTGTTGAACCGATGTGAATTTAGGTTGAGCCGATAAGGTTCGGTTTGAAATGGCCCTTTAGATTCCATATTCTTCTTATATTTACCATCTAAATCATCATCTACTTCATTATTCCCGAATTTTTCTAATCCATTACTTCCACGCATCCTTCCACTTCGTAATAACAAAGATTTACCCCACTCGCATTTCTTTCGATATTACTTGGCAATCCTTCCGAGGGTTTAATGCTTTTACATTCTACTTCTACTCAAGTGATATTCCGCATTCCTCAATGAAGCTTCTATAATTTTATTCTCGTATCATGTCCACTCATAGATGTTTTCAACGCACTCATATCCTTAGTGACTGCACTTCATAGAAGTCATCATGTTTTCTATATTCTGAGCTTGAGTAGATATCACACCCATCGATTTTTCCATTAATTTCTCCCATTTATCAACTCCTTCAGTGTTGAGCCGAACTCGAGTTACCGTATGCTTTGAGTGGTATGTTGTGGATATTGTTTAGGTAATGATTGTAGATTTTGATTCGTGGTATCTCCTTGATAACCTTGATATGGATTCTTATATTGAATCGATACAAGTGTTGTCCCGCTTACTGTGGGTTTCGCACTCAACTAAAAGTAGGGTGATCTCTTCTAAAAGCATTAAACGAGTTTGAATACGCATTGTTCAAATTCCTATGTCGTTGTAAAAACTCACCTTTTCCCTTGAATATCCTTCTCTCGTTCTTCCATCCCTAATGACACATTATCATGATTTGAGTAGTCATTCGTGTGATATTTTCTCGAGTTTATAGTTTTACTAGCTAATAAGCCACAAATTTCCTACTCAAATTCTCCAAGTGTGCTAGACTTCAGATTCGATGTATTTTCTCCCCGCAAATGCTACTTTCCCGGTGCTAGAACCGGTTTCCCACATTCTCGTTATTTTTGGAAATCTTTTGTATAGCATCGTAAACTACTTGAGTTTCACTCATCATTAATCTAACCACCACATGCATGATCTATATCCGCACGTGAATCTTTTTAATTTACTTACGTAAAAGTCGGATTTGCATTTCTAAGGAATAACCATGATCGACAAGCTCTTAATAACTTTTTAAATCTTTCCCAAGCATTCTCAAACGCTTCTTCGATCCTTGTCTAAAGTTAGCAATCTCGACTATTAATTCCAATTTTCTACCAGAGTAAAATATTGCTTTAAGAACTCGATTGAATCTCCTCCCAACTAATCAATGAATGATGTAAGTTGACAAAACCAATCTCGTGCTCTTCCTTTTAAAGAAAAAGGAAACATAGACATCCTCGTTAATTCCCGATGAGCACCATGACTTTGGTCAGATTACACAATTCTTCGAAAAGATAGAGGTGATGATGTGGATCCTCATCATCTTCTCCTAGAAATTGGGCTCTGTGTCAATTAAACCAAAAATATGAGATTTTATTTCAAATTATTTGCTCCTTTATTGGGTAAACGAATTGGATTATTAATCTGTACCTTCTACGGTCCGATCACATATAGGTCTCAAGTTATGGGGTTTTGATTATTACGATTATGCTTATTCCGATTCTCGATTATTTCTATTATTCTCGATTCTCGTTATTAGGTTGAGGTAAATTCGATTAAGGTTTTGGCCATACCTCGAGTATGAGCAATCCCTTGTTCAGTGTTTTTACCAACGGTTTCACCATTTTCTTAACTCGATTTGACAATTCTTGTGGAATAGAAAATATCGAATAGAAAATAACACAAAATCGATAAAACACATTTTTTTCCTCCTCGTAATTACCGAATCCACTCGATATTTACCGAGTAGTTTTTTTTTTTTTTTTTTTTTTTTTTCTCTCTCTCTCTCTCTGTAATTACCGGCCACTCTCTGTATTTATCGAGTATTTTTATAAAAATTGATATCTTACCAAATAGGTACGTACTAAATGAAAATAAAAATACAAATGAGATTGAGAAATGTATTGACTTATCCTCGGTCACATGACCACGCTTACTTTCTACTATCGAAAAATAGAAAATAACTCGAATTTGGTAGAAGAAGAAAATTGGTAACTAAAAGAAGGTAGATACCAACGGAAAATAAAAATAGAAATGTGATAAGAAGAGTGTTGACTTATCCTCTAGAATTGTGAGCTAATACAAGTAGTAACCCTAGACACAAAGAAAGAAATTAGCGACGTCCCGGCAACGGCGCCAAAATGCCGATTGCATCTCCTAAACCTAACCTTGAAATGGCGCAGTCGACGGACCTTTTCTAGGCTATACAGATCCTAACCGGCAAAGCAGTACCGGTCAAATTGTAGTGCTAGTGTGGTGAGTCAGTCGTATTCTCGTGGAAAACATGGTAATTTTTTAGTGGGGTTAAACACCAAGAAGCTATTATTAACTCGATATAAGTCGCAGCTTTTACTTTTTCCTGGGTTAGATTATGTTAGTAGTTAGATTGTTAGTAGTGCATAAAGTAAAATAAGTAAATAAATACTAATATAATATATATATTTTTGGAATCTAGCCAAGAATACTTTATCAATCAATATCTTTATTAGAAATAAATGAGATGATCTTCCTTTATTCAAGGTGTAAATTATATATGAATCGGTGTACTCCTAAGCTAGACAACTCCTCCTCACACGAGCGTATGAAATTGTCATATGTCAAATGTCATCACCCAAGGTCCACAATCATACGGTTTTTCCGAATGTGTCCCGAGTACAAATCTACCTTTAGATAAAAAGGAGTCATTCCGCTCACAAACGGTCAATTTTATTTAAAAGGCTCCGTTGTCAAAGCCGGACGATTCAACTTTCCGGTTTAAGTTTCAATTAAACTGATGATTTAACATTATTACGATCTCGAGTACAAATGTCAATAAAATTTATCTTTCCTAAGACAAATCGCTTCGGTAGGAAATCGGGTTCCGCTTGTCACGCTTTCACTCGCCAATTTTACCTCCGGTCTTTCAATTTTAACGCTTCATTAAGCTACAGAAGAAAGAGATTCATCATAATTGATTTTAATCATTATTACCATAGTCGATCATTCATTTTACCAAAAGATTAACTAATTCGTGATTCATATCTTGGCTAGATATATTTTTAGTTTAACATAGATATAGTATATATATATATATATCAAATTCATTAAAATGTCATGATTAAATGGCTTGAAGTTTTACATAATAAATTTTCTCGTCAAGATGACAAAACTCTATTAAAACCAAATTTAGCCTTTCGATCCAAACACTTATCAAATTCTCACATATATATATAGATAGATATAATCATATAGAACAACAAAAGTAAAACTCAATAAAATTACCCGCTTACTTTGTATCTAAGTTGTATTCTTGAAAATAGCAACCTTTCCAAAAGCATTTTCCTTCGATAATTTTCTCTAGCATTACAACATTACTACTATTATTTATCAAAACATATATACATACATAGACATATGTATATACGGGCCCAAAATAAAATAAAAAAGACAAAAGAGATGAAAAGAAAATCTAGATCATATATATATATATATATATATATGATCTTCAAAGTAAAAGAAATGGACGAGAGAAAGAGGTAAGAAGAAAGCATCACACGTCACTGATGGCTCAGATTTATAGCAAAGATTCAGGGGTCGGATCGATCCGATTGGTGCCGGATCGATCCGTGTCATCATTGCTAATCCTAACTCGATTCTATCCAAATCTTCGGATTATTTGATATATATTGGATTAAAACTTAAAATTCATATCTTGAGTTGTAGACTTCCAAAATTGCAAACGAAATGCCAAAATTACGGTCTCGAGAAACTCTAAAACTTTCATGAAGGACTCTTCTTCAGAAAACGCCTTCTTGAGTACCTCGTGTTCCTCCGAACGCTTTTTCGGATTTTTACGAAATTGAATCAATTAGCCACTTGACCACCATTTGAGTTGTAGAAGTCCGATTGACTTGATTCAAAATCCATTGGAAAGCGTTTGAAGATATACAACTTTTATGAAGGAAACTTCTTCATAAAATGTCGCTTTGATGAGCCATTCGTATGTCGTGTCGCTTTCGGATTTCCGCTAATACGAATCGATTAGTCAATTGACCATAACTTGAGTTGTAGACCTCTAATTGATGTAATTCAAAGTGCGCTGGAAAGCTTATGTGAAGATCTACAACTTTCATTAAGAAGTCATCCCCTGAAAATGCCTCTAAGCTGGGTCAAATTCCATCAAAATAAATTACGGCTTAAGTACTTAGGAAAATTTGTCTGCTTGAACTCGTAAGCTTGTGGCACCTTCTTCTAACCTTAACATACCTCCTTTAAGGCTCAAAACATGTCGTTACGAGGGATTTTGGTCCACTTATGATCCCGCAATGAACCACCAAAATATATACCAAACGTGAACTGACATTTACACACCGTTACTAAACCGTACAAAACTAATAAAAACTTATAAAAATACGATAATTTATATAATAACTACTACTTATACATTTGAATAAAACTTAGTAATTTTGACTTGATTTGATACAATAATGCTCAAAATGGTATCAATATCAGGGTAAAATGTCGAATAATGATCATAAATTTATCTCTCATCGACTTCCTTTGACTTCCGGACTACCCCTTGTTGATTATTGAGCCGCTTTTTGCTTATGGGCATTCGGATGTTGGTAAGTCTCGAATTTTGATTTCCAAATTGTTGAGTATTCTCACGTTGTCGCCTTTGTTGCCCTTGCTCTCGACTCCCATTATCTCTATTCTCGATTATTGCCCCATTGGCCTTGTCGATTCTCGACCTCAACTCGATTACTTGAATTTTGATTTTGGCTTTCATAACCTTGGTTGTTGGAGTTTTGATGTTGTCGAATTCCAACTACCTTGATTATTCTCTCTCCAACCACCTTGGAAATTCCCGAGGGTTCCCTTGCTCTCTATTCTCGATTCCAACCTCGCTTGCCTTGGCCTTGATTATTTTGGTTCCACCTCGGCTGCCTCGGTCCCACCCCTTTGGCCACCTTGATTTCCTTGGTTCCACTTTTGGCCTTGTCGGTTGTTATTCCATGAATTCCCAAAATTCTAGTTCCTTCCATTATTCCTGCATTGTTGTGATTCCAAATTTTCCTTGGTTGTTGTTGCCTTGGTTCCACCCTCCGTAATTATTTCCAATGTAATTCACATCATTCGTTGCATCTCTTCTTCCATGCCAAGTCCCATTGATGATTCAAAATCTTGATAGTATGGTGGAGCCTCATGAGCTTGGATTATTACCCCACCGATTGTTTGATTCGCCGCCCACCAAAACTCATCCGCTGCCCAAACCGAGGGTTCTTCCCGGACTTTGTTGACTACTACCACTCGAGCTTCCCACTCCCAACTGCTGAGTGCGGCTACCAACTCTTCCACCATCGCAAATCGTCAGGGCCGAGACACACTTGCTATAAAGTTGTCGAGGAATCGGCCGTGGGACCGCTATGGTGTCTGCCGAGGTAATCAAGAGGACAAGCCGACCTACTCGGATTCAACAAAATCGAGCTGAATGATTACCTCCACATAACCGACAAACTCGTAATGCTTCTTCCATTTTCTTCACCTTGGTTTGCAAAGGCTAACAACTCATCAGCAAATGCCTCTTTGTCCAACTGCTTTTCAATTGCCTTGACAGCTTGGTGAGACTCATTCGGGTTGTCTCAGGCTCAACTTGAGACCCATTCATCATCCTTTCAATTGCATCGTTGATATGTTGCATAGCCAACTCGGGATCAATCCTTGTCAAACCCTTTCCACTTGCCGATCCAAAAGATTTCTATCCGATTTATCCAAGGCTCGATAGATTTTTATGACTTGTTCAACCGCACTCAAATTGTGGGAGGGCACTTTTCATCAAAGCTCAACCTCTCAACTGCCTCTTGCATAGTCTCTCCTTTTCTCCCACTAAAGTTATGAATTTCACGCTCAAATCTTCAATCTTTGCCGAAGGAAAATACTTTTCGTAAAAACATCGCCACTTCCGCCAAGTAGATAGGAGCCATTTGGTAAGGTATTAAACCATGTTTTTGCAAATTTCTCTCAAAGCAAATCAAACATCATCAACTTGAGTGCCTCCTCGCTACTCCATTATACTTCAATGTCGAAATTATTTGTAGTAATTGTCCAAAACTCATTAGATCCTCATTCTTTGCCCATAGAAAACCGTGATTCTCACCGATAAGATTTATGACATTTTGCTTCGTTCCATGTTGTTAGCATGGATAATGGGAATTCTGATTGATTGTGGCTACCCTTGGTATGAGTAACCACATAATCTCTCAAAACAAACCCTTGATTGGCAGGGTCATTCCTGCTGTCATGATTCGCTATTATTCGATTAGCTTGGAGAAGCCGATTCTGCGCCGCTAATTGTTGAACCAACCAAGTAAGTGCCGATTGTCCCGCCTCAAAGGCTTGTTGTTGAAGTTGTACATTCCTTCCAAGGCGGATCGAACAAATTCCTCCCATCTCGCCCTGCAACCAAAGTAGATTTTTTTCACGTGGAGGAGGGGTGTTTAGATGGCCCAATCCTCCAACTTGAGATGTATCATCACCATTCAACCTATCTCTTCCGCCGGTCGCCATACTTTCTTCCTCTCAAGAAGAATCAAGCTTCTTGTCCGCTCCACGGTGTCAAGCCGAGGCATTTATCTTTCTCAATTGGCTTATGTGCCTATCAATCTCCGGGTAAAAGCTCTGTGAGGAGTCCTAACTCCGGTCATACACGCAAGTCAAATCAAACAACAAGAAAACAATAAAGAAAACGACTAAGCCCAAGCTTTCGTCAACTTTTGTGATATCAAAGCGCTACTAATCCTCGCAACGGCGCCAACTTGATAAGCGGATTTTCTACGGTCCGTTAAACAAGTAAAACTCAAACCTTAGCAAAATCTACTTTCTAACCGGCAAGCCGACCGGCCGATTATAGGATAGTGCTTTAGAGTCCGAGGTCGAACCCACAGAGATTGGTTTTTGAGTACCACAATGACTTAGCACTCGGCCTCAGTCAAACAGATAGATATGAAGTTATAGTATTGCATAAAAGAAAGATTACACTACTCGGAATTCTAAACAATTAAAAGAGGTATGGCCGAACCACGCTTCAAATGGATTACTTTACCTCGTAAAATTGCCCCGAAGTGTGCCTTACTCTACCTTGCCATCTAACGATAACTCATAGACAAACCCCGTGATTGAACTGACTTGATGACTAGTGGCGCCAATCTAGTACACGGGTAGGTGTCGACTACCTTTCAAGCCCAAAACTTCTACGGTCCTCGAACTCCTGCTCCCACACGCCACCGCAACATACATTTATAAGCTAACGGTGTGCAACAATGAACAATGTTGTCAATATCATTCAAAGCTATTAAAACAATCAAAACAAGTTTCGTGATATGGATTATCGACAAAACGTTAAATTACGCGCCCCACTACCTCCCGGTTCATCTCTCCAATGGTGTTTCACCCGCCTTCACATAGTTCAACCATACAAGGGATCTAGCTACTCATAATCGAATCTAAGCAATAAAAACGGAAGAAAACATCACAACAACAATAGAATAACAAAAGAACATACTTACTTTATTCAACTTGGAGAAGGTACCAAATGTGCTTACAAAAGATCGAATTTTTGCCAAGTGAAAAGTTACGGATCGGGCTAAAAGTTAGTAGATCAAAGAGAGGATTGAAAGAGGATTCTAATGATATATAACACTTGATCTAACTCTAAAAGATGAAGAAAATCGCCCACAATCTCCAAAACTATCTAATATTATCGCACTCTCTTCCTCTACTTGGCCGCTGTGAGAAAATGAGTCGCTTTATATAGAAAACCTCTCGCCCGTCCGGGATGCTACTGTCCGCCGGATCGTTTGATTCTACAGTGTCCGGACGGATGGCAGATGTCCGCCCGATGTCTTGCTTTTGTCCGCCTCGATATTTCTCTCGCCTGGCCCGGATGATTCTCTTCGCCCGCCCGATATTGATTTCGGCCCGCCCGACGGGTTCTTCATCAAATTATCTTCCAAAACTGAGTTAGCCGTCCGACACAACAACTTGTCCGTCCGGGACAGCCATCTTGCAGCCCAAATCTTCACTTTTTCACCTCCAACCTCCGTGAGCTACGCCGACACGCCCAAACTCATACTTCGCCTTTCGTGCTCTCGACACACCTAGTCCTACATCCATATGAAAACAACACGAAAACGCATAACCCCGCAAACTACGGGTGCTCGGGAAAACGAGTATAAAATGCTAAAATAAGGTCGAAGCTTACGGAAACCGATACCACTCGCCGCAATAAATCCTCATTTAATACTCAAGATAGGTCTAAACTCACCCAAACATGCCAGAATGCGATAATTGTGTGTCGAATCGCATGTAAAATGTATCAGAAAGTTGGTTCCTATCACAAGGTAATGATTCTTCTATTGAACATGTGTACCTTTTTGATAGTAAGCACTTGAATGTTTAAAGGTGCCTAAATATTTTCGGGTTCGCTTTGATTTCTCCGATTGACCATAAAACCCATAAATGTTTTCTCGCTTCAAGCCGGGCGAGCACTTAGCCGATGCGCTTCATGGAATGCCTTTGACAATTGTCAAATGTTTCTTGCGTATATGTGGAGTGGTCAGCCGCAGTCGACTTGACGACCATGTCGTGATATAAGCCTCCATATTCTTTCCAATTTGTGAGTCAAGACCCTCATAACTATTCTTTGATAAATAGAGCCCACGCTTTTTCAACCCGAATGGCATCATTTCATAATATTAAAGGCCCCTGGCCGCCCAAAAAGTCGCCATCTCTTTGTCACGATCTCGCCATATTTACTTGATGATAACCGTAATAAGCATCGAGATAACTCAACAAACCAAAACCGCGATTCCATCAACCATCCTCGCCCATCCTAGGTAGAGCATAGGATCCTTGGGGCAGGCCTTGTTCAAACTGCGGAACTCTACGCACATCCTCTATTATGCTTTTTGACCTTGAAAATGTTGGCCAACCGTGTAGATATGCAAGCTTTTTGATGATACCCGCTGCATAAGCTTGTCAACCTCAATTTTTATGGTGATCTTCTTCTTACGAGAGAATTGGCGAGCTTTCTCGCTTGATCGGTTTGAAGTTGGGGTCGATGTTCGATATTGAAGGGCGCCTTCCGGCTCTACTCCGCCATATATCCGCACAACCCAAGCAAATGCATCAAGGTTTGCCTTTGAGTTGTGACACCAAATGCACTTTTCTTGCTCGATAAATGAGCTCCACTTTTATTTTCTCCGATTGGGGTAGGCATCATTCACTACAACCTCGATCAATTAATCCTCGAGCAAAGAACCGCTCGCCCCTTATTTAAAGCATTTCAGATTCAACTTCCTTAAGGACGAGCTCATTGACAATATAGACATGACTTTGGCTCGATGCGAACTCGGTCCGGTCGGTTCGGGTCATTTATTATCTCATCCAATTATTTCGGGATGTGATCAAGTAACAACCGAGGCCGACTAACGGCGATCCCTACCCTATCTCCTCGACATAAAACTTCACCCGCCGATGCTGGATCGAGACGACCATTTGAAATGCCTAAGGGTCGGGATCCCTAAAATCATGCTATATCGTGGAATGAAGATCGACAACTGAATAGTCGCGATCGTAACATCCAAATCGATCAAAGCCTTTGACCCCGACATTGTCATTGGAGAATACTTCAAGAGTGCCTCAGATAGGATTTAACTGATTCTCCGTGAACCAAGCCTCTTCGCATAATCATAGTAGATAATATCTCTACACGCACTCATGTCCAAAGAAAACTCTAATCACTCACTACTTGTCTTTACCCACTTGTATGACAAGAGGATGTCCATGACACTGGCGAGCCTCGCCACCGCCGTGAGTAAATGTAAGGCCCTTTCGATTCTCCCAAAATGATTGGTTTTTCATAACCCCTGCATTAAGCAAGTTGATTTTCGATATGAGTTGGTTGTTACTCGTAAAATCTTGATGGATCATTTGAATTTCATTCTCGCACAAGCGGGCTTCGGGATTGTTTCAATGCCATGCACTCCATCGATTCTTAAACTTATCTAGAGACCCTTGCTTGTTCAACTTCTATTTCCTCCTTAAGGTAATGCACTCATCGCCTTGTGGGCTATGGTCTTTGTGAAAGTCACGCCATGGTTTTTGGGTCACCATTTTCACAATGCAATGACAATTGATAATGAATCTCAAACATGGTTTGCTTTTGGAGGGGTGTTTTCTATTTCAACTCATGTTTGATCGCACGGGCCGTGGGCGGGGTTTTAGCTGCCCCCAACATCCGCGGCAATGGGGTAGGGAAGTCGATCATCAATTGGCATCACTAGTTGATTTAGAGGGCTGCATACAAGTTGGCCGGGTACATTTTGTGGACATAGTCAAGATAGCTCTGCCACTTTCACTTCGTAACTTTCTTGGGGTCTAATGCCTTATATCTGGTCACCTCTGGCTATTTGGTGGCCCCTTCAACCGCTTTTCCGCAGTGTGACCAAGACGGGTTGGCTTAGAGTTTGCACCATTCTCTTTAAATCTAGATTTTCTTTGGTTAATGACCGCTCTAGCATCGATGTTAAGCCTTGATCTTTCTCCTTGTCGAGACTCATCCCATTTTGCGCGGGATTCTCTAACGTTGATCCAAGTTATCCCCGTGGGGAGGACGTGAGTGGTCCTCTTCCCTGGAGTTGGTGGTACCAACGAGTTATCCTTAGCTCCTTCCATGTGGCACTCTCTCGATTTTTGTTTGCACTAAATGACAAAAGTAATCTGATTTCTCTAACCGCTCTCGACACTTACCAACCTTGTAAGATCCGAATATTCAAAGGGCGTGTTGGGTATATTGTCGAGAGTGACTTTCCAAATGGATTGAACGGTGGTCCGTGTACGGATATTGAGTTTCTGGGAAACCGTGATTTCTCAAGCCTAAGCCTAAAAACACCAATATCTTAAGGATTCTCGCGTGACTTTGCCCAAAATCCAACAAATCCTCGAATTTTCTCTAAATGAATCTAGCGAACCCAGAATATGCAAGTATCAGCTTCACTTTAACGTAAAAGGTGCAGGGAAGTTGAGTGAGAGCACCAATAGCACCAAACAACTAAAAGTCCACAAAGTTCTGTTCTTAACATGAAAATATTAAGATTCTAAATTTCTCAAGAGCAAACTCAAGCAAAATCATGCGTAGTCCCTTTGTTTGGAGGAGTATAAAGCTCAAAATAACAAACTACTAGCTCTAAATGAAGTTTCGGGCCAGAAACGCATAATACCGACTCGACGAGTTTTCATGCAAAACCACGAGAGGTGATGATTCAAACGCAAACTCGTATTTTTGAATGAAAATTGAGGAGGTTACCTTAATTTGAGGTGGAATCGACGCCGAGACGAAGATCCGAGTGTGATTGAGTCTAAGCCGAGAGCTTTTGTCAAGAAACCATGTAGACGGCCCAAGAAGATGACGACTTTCCGAGACCACCGTAGAGTTTGGAACTGTGGTGGAGCCGCATAACCGAGAGAGCTAAAAAGCCTGGTTTTTCCCGGTAACGGAACCAACCGATAATGTCGAAATTATCACGGGTGTTCGGGCCGGTGGTGTTTTTGGTGATATCAAGTGATTAGCAAGCGTATTTGAAGTGGTGGTACGCGGGGCGGAGATAGGCTCTCCGGTGTTCCAAAGCTCAAGTAAGTAAAGAGTACAAAATGGCAGAGTATTTCTTGGTTTTATTATTAATTGCCCCATTTCGAATGGATACATAGTGGTTTCTATTTATGGGGAGGAACCGACTAAGGTTCAAATATAATTACAAATAAGGACAAATAGTACAACTAGGCTTAGAATGATCGGCAGCCCATACCGATCGGTATGACGCGAGCCCACTAGTCTTTAATTTCGCTGTGGTTTGCCTTATCCCCGCTGACGGACGCCGCCCTCTCTTCTCTATGTGTTGAAGGCGCAGGTCACCGGGCGGACTCGATCAGAACATAAATGGGGTTACCCTCCTTGCCTCAAGATCTAGCCCACCAGAAACTTAATGTGAGAAGTCAACAAGATCCGCCCAGCCTCGTGAAACTTAATGCCGTAAGTCAACAAGATCTCGCCCACCAAGCGTAAACTTAATACAAGAAGTTAGAAAGATTTTGCCCAGCCGCCAGAAACATAACGCGAGAAGTCAAGAAAATTTGGCCCAAAGACGCCATAAAACTTAACGCGAGAAGTCGTGAAAATCCGCCCACTGATCACGTGTAAGTTGACTAACATCGATATTACTAGCAAGAATACTGTGTACATCGAGTATAGTAAATGCGAGTTAAGGCCGATACCACGTAGACAATGCAACTATAAGTATAAATGATTCTAACCTAATTGAGAAGCAACATAGAGGCGGTCATTGACCAACAATAACATAAAAGAAAACAAACATGGTATTCCTCTCTCTCTCTCTCCTCACCGGGTCTACTAACTTGGATTAGTTAATCGTTATGTTTACTTCTTCGACATAATTTCCTTAGATTAATCGTGAGCTTTAGTTTTAATTATCATTATTATCACCACGGGTGCAATTTCTACTCCTATTTACTCCGACAATGGCAGACAATCTATACGCAAGCTACCCTCCTTAATTGGTCTCAGAATAGCACATACGCATAAAGAACTAGAATCGCCGATATTGAGCGCTAACTTATACCACTAACCCGCCTAGACAAATTGGGCGACATTGACCAACACGCTCTTGTGGTCCATTCTAGACTATGTCCTAATTAACACTTCACTAACAAATTCTTCATGTTAATTTACGATTACAATAAGCAGATTGGCTGATCTAACCTATCGTTAATTAAACTCTCGCCGATCAACGAAATTAGAGTGAATCCTAGTTTAGGTTTTCTAAAACATGCCCCTGTAAACCAAAGATAGACCTCCGGTTACCGGGGAGGCTTTTCCCACTTCTCGGATCTACATTGCTCAAGACGATTAAAATAGTAATTACGGGGTTGTTAAACATGCAGCTTTAACTAAAACACATAAATACAATGTATCTACCATATTGAAGACAATAAAGGAACGCTCAAAGCTTCATACCTTCAACAATGGAGATCTAGCTCGATCTACTCAAGCTGTAGATGATGGAAGAAAGGGAGGAAACCAAAACAACTCTCCAATGCGGTTACAGACATGCAATAATCAGAATGCGCCTTATATGATACAATGACCGACTTAAGACTCTCTAAAACACTAACCGACCTAGATAACGCGTGCGTAATCAATTTCGTGGTCCAACAAGACGCCGTTTACCGGGCCTACTTTTCTCCTTTTGTTCAAAAGCAGCTTCTTCTGGACTTTAATCACTCGCCCAATGTACTTCTTTCACCCGCATCCACTCACCAATGCTCCAGATCCGTACATCCTATAAAACACACAAACGAGACAAAACAAAGTACTCAAAACCTCGGGAAAATAGCATAGATGCACTACGATCCAGAAACACTCACATAGCATTTAACATATCTTTCATATAATAACGAGCCTACCCATCCTCTCTCTGAGCGTAATTCGGGTGAATATGTATAATTATTGGTACCATTTGAGCGCTTATCAAGCTTGCCAGAAACTTAACGTGAGAAGTCGCAGGATCTCGCCCACTTCCCGTGAACTTTATGAGAAGTCGCAAGATCCGCCCAACTCGCCGTAAAGTTAATACGAGAAATCACCAAACTCGGTCCAGTTCGCCTAATGTTAGTACGATAAGTCAAGAAAATCGACTCCGCCGCCTAAATATGGCATATGAATAGTCAAAAAGATATATTCCGGTTCGCCAATATTCGAGCATCCGACCTACGCCAGTCGGAGTTAACAAAGACGAGTCAAGAAAATACATTACCCTCCCCACCCGGATTCGACAGTGATATGTCAAGCTAAAAGGTAGTCGATAACGCTTGCTCGTAGAGATTAAAGAAATGTCCGAGCACCGCAGTCGGGCTCGCTAATATGTCCAAAACAGATAAAATATAAGTATGCCATCCAAAACCACCGTTAATGCATGGCCTACCTGGGGCAAGATACCCCACCAAGACAAGTGCTTAAGTAAGTACTTAGAATATTCAAACAAAGTGCGGCAAGTACTCAAAATGCTCAAAGTAAAACGCCTCAAGGAAAAACCTTAGCAAAAAACTTTTTCATTATCGTAATGAAAAATTACAAGTTTTGAGACAAAACAAAAACAACAAAAATTACTTAAAACGAATAGTACAAGAATCATAAACTCTAGACTAAGACTTTGAGCTTGGATTCTCCGCTAAGGCTCTAAAGAAGTAATAGGAGCCGAAATGGTAGAGCAAAGAGATTGGTGGAGTACTTGGACATAATGTCCACTCCTCCTTAAACTCTTTCACCCGATCGCTATAGACCTTACTCATTCCCGGTTTATAATAAACCTTCTTGGGAAGAACATCCGGTCACAAGGCCATGAACCTCGACTGGGCCTCATCCATGCCTCGTGTATACCCGTGATTCAAGACGGGACGAGCAAAGAGCCACAAGGCATTGGAAAAGTCCTATGAGGACTCAGAGGCCTCGATAGCCAACAGCCGAGCCGAGCAGCAGCAGCCTTCCAACTCAAGCTAATCTCTGCCTGAGCTTGGTCACAACCTCGCCTCTTCCCTTCATCTTTCGGAAAATTCGCCTCTCCGGCCCGCAGCCGGCCTCTTTATCCTCGTACTGCTTTTGGAGATCATTGATCTCCTTATCCTTGACTCACAGAGTCCCTCGCCTTTTCCCGCCTGTCCTCGACGCCACCTTCTTTGTGAGGTCGGCAAGAAATCAGACGTAGGCTTTCCCAATCTTTGAAAACTTCATGCATGACTAGTGGTCCCCTAAATAAAGCAAGTAACATACGCCAAAAATTATAACCGACAAATATAAAGGTAAAGGAAAAAACATACTAATCCTATGGACTTAGTTTACTACGGATGTACTCTCGTCCGACATTTTTCGTAGTCGCCTCCTAATCGGCAGAGTCTTCCGGCCTCTCACCCCCCTCGCTCCTTCGTGGAGCACACCGGTTCGCCTCTTTGGTGGGCCTCTCGTGGATTGTCAAGAACCCTAGATCCGCTTCTTCTTCGAGATGCACTCATCTTCCTCTTTTCCTCCCAGCCGAAGCATCCTAGTAGTCGATCACCTCCTTCGAGACAAATGGGAGAAGTGGAGGCACTCATAGACGATCCATGTTTGCACCCAAAGGCCGAGCAGGAGGCTCTACGCCGCGCCCCTCGTCAGAGCTCCGCCGGATTGGCTGACTCTCAAATCACTCTCGGTACCAAAGAATCAAACAAACAAACAAATATGTATTACAAAGCACAAAATGCAAGAGGAAAACCCTACAAGAAGTCCACTCGGCTTTACTAAAGGTCGTAAGGGGCTAGCCTCGCATCTTCTAACAGCCGCCGTGATCACCATCATACATATCTTTCCACTCGACAGAGTATCATGACTGTGGATCTTCTCCACTTGCTTAAGCCTCAGAGCATCTGCCTTTACCTAACTCCCCGAGTTCCACCGACTTTAACTTCGATGATCTTCATGCCGGACTAAAAGAACCGCTCTTCACCGCCAGAGACGTATCACCCTTGGGGATAATAAGAATGTTACTCGAACACCCACCTCCATGAGAAGTAGTACTGAGACGGGGTGGTCCTTCACCCCACACGGGTGGTGAAAATACCTAAACCTCATCACATAAAACTTGATGTTAAGTAACCGCACAAAATGGTAAATGCAAGGATGGCCTCGACACTATTGAGGCTATTCCTCGGGAGAGCCTCACCATAATAGCAAAGTATGGCAAGCGAGATCCGACATAAGGGGAGCCAGAGACCAACCTCGAAGCATTCCTTATGCACAAAGTGCAACTCCCTCATGCGGGTCATGTATAAAAGATTGGGACTCGAGGGCAACCTGGTGCATACCTGATCGCTGCAAGTCACTAACGCCGATATTACTAGTAAAAGTAATCGGGTCAATCGCAAAGATAGTAAGTGGTGAATCAAGGCTTCGATCCCAATCGAGACAATGCAACTCAAGTATACACGATTCTAATTTAATTAAGAAGACAAATATAGTGGTCATTGACCAACGATAAATATAAAATAAACGTGGTATTCCTCCCTCGCTCTACCTATCTACTAACTTGTCTTAGTTAATCCTTATGTTTACTTCCCCCATATAATTTCCTTAAATTAATCGAGCAGCTTTTAATTTAGTTTAAAGCTACGCAGTGCAATTCCTAACCCTATCTACTCACACCATGGTAGTAGATAATCTATACGCCGCCTACCCTCCTTAATTGGTCCGTAATAGCCTATACACATAAAGAACTAGAATTGCCAAAGATTGAGCGCTAACTCATACCGCTTAACCCGCCCAGCAACCATATGACACCGACAGCATGTTCCTGGGTCCATCAAGACAATGTCCTAATTAACACTTCACTATCAAGATTTCTGTTAATTTACAAATTACGTAATACTAGATTGCCGCACCTATTACTCGCTTTAATTATTTCGCCGATCAACGAAATTGATGTGAATCCTGCAGTTAAGTTTTCGGTATTGCCTCGTAAACCGGCATAGACCGCCGCTTCATCGGGGCGGCTTTTCCTATTTCTAGATCTCGCATTGCTCAACGCCGATTAATCTAAGTAAATTATAGGGTCGTTAAACATGCAGATCAACTAAAACATCGTAAATACAAGCGCATCTACCATATTAAAGACATAAAGGAACGCTCAAAGCTTCAGACTCTTCAACAATTCCGAGATCTAGCTTGATCCACTGCTAGAGATGGCAAGGAAAGGAAGGAAACCAGTAAAATAAACTTCAAAAGCTTAAACAAACTTTATTGCATTGAAATTGTATAATGTATATAATAAAAGATGAAAACACTTAAAACTTATGAAAAATCAGCTTATGCGCCTTATACCGACACAATGACCGACTTATGACTCTCAAAACCCTAACCGACCTAGTAGATGCGGTGCATTCAATTTCTTGCTCCCCAAGACCCTCAATGATCGGGCCTAGCTCACGGTAAACCTCGGCTCACTTTTCTCTTTTTCTCAGCATCTCTTCTGACTTCATTTATTTGGCCCAACATTCTTCTTTGATCCAGCCTCCGCCTCTAAGTGCTCCGGATTTGATACATCCTCAGAAACAAATAAAACAAGGCAAAAAAGA